>PVKM010014579.1:0-28862 GCA_004027735.1 Carollia perspicillata
TCATTCTCTGTACCTTCTCCCCACCCTCTCCTCCCACTCCCCTGTTGCTAACCTTCCAGGTGATCTCCATTGCTGTGGCTCTGCTCCTGTTTTAGGTGATCACTTAGTCTGCTTTTGTTTTAGGTGTGGATGTTAATAACTGTGAGTTTGCTGTCCTTTTACTGTTCGTATTTTTTATCTTCTTTTCTTAGATAACTCCCTTTAACATTTCATATAATAAGGGTTTGGTGATGATGAACTCCCTGAACTTGATCTTATCTGAGAAGCACTTTATCTGTCCTTCCATTCTAAATGAAAGTTTTGCTGGATAGAGCAATCTTGGATGTAGGTCCTTGCCTTTCATGACTTGGAATAATTCTTTCCAACCCCTTCTTGCCTGCAGGGTCTCTTTTGAGAAATCAGCTGACCTTCTGATGGGAACTCCTTTGTAGGTAGCCGTCCCCTTATCTCTTGCTGCTTCTAGAATTCTCTCCTTCATTTTAATCTTGGCTAATGTAACTATGATGTGCCTTGGTGTGTTTCTCCTTAGATCCAACTTCTTTGGGACTCTCTGAGCTTCCAGGACTTCCTGGAAGTCGATTTCCTTTGCCAGATTGGGAAAGTTCTCCTTTATTATTCGTTCAAATAAGTTTTCCACTTGTTGCTCTTCCTCTTCCCCTTTCTGGTACTCCTATAATTCGGATGTTGGAATGTTTAAAGATGTCCTGGAGGTTCCTAAGCTGCTCCTCGTGTTTTTGAATTCTTGTTTCTTCATCCTTTTCTGTTTGGTTGTTTGTTTCTTCCTTCTGGTCCACTCCATTGATTTGAGTGCCAGTTTTCTTTCCATCACTATTGGTTCCCTGTGCATTTTCCTTTATTTTACTTAGTGTAGCCCTCATTTGTTCATCTAATTTGTGAGCAAAATCATCCAATTCTGTGAGCATCCTAATCACCAGTGCTTTGACTGTGCATCTGATAGGTTGGCTATCTCTTGCTTGCTTAAAAGTATTGGCTCTGGGGCTCTAAGCTTTTCTTCTGTTTGAGTCATTTTTGGTCAGGTGGAGCCTATTACATATGAGGGGCAGAGCCTTAGGTGTTCACTGGGGTGGGGAAACCTAGTTGTTGGGTTGTGACGCTATCTGTGGGGGCGGGGTCAGAGAGGGAACAATGGTGCCTGTTCGGAGCTCTCTCAAATTTGCGTCCCCTCTGTTGCCTCCCACAAGCAAACTGGGCTCCCCTGGCACTGGTTCCCAGGTAGGTGGGCCTATGCACTCTCTGGGACCTTGGGGGTCTCCCCAACGACCTCTCCTGTGAGGCTGGGAGCCTCTCCTGGCACCTTTTCAATAGGTGTTTTTTGGCTTTATTTCCCGTCACTGGGGCCGTGGGCTGTGCAGTCCATCTCACTGCCCCACTCTTGCCTGGTTTATCTATGCACGAATGTGTGTCCGTGGTCGGCCAACTGCCCTGTGTGCCCTGCATGTTCTGCTTGTCTCCACCCCGTGTCTGGGGTCTGCAAGCTCCACGCCACCTATGCTCCCAAGCCTGGCAGCCACCAGGTTTTCCTACCGCGTTCCCTCTCTGCTGGCTGCCAACTCTGCCCCTCTTACTGGTCTGGATGAATGGTTGTCGGACTTCTGTAGTTCAATTTTCTGTGTTCTGGTTGTGTTATTGTTTATAAATATTTGTTGTCCTTAATCTTGGTTGTGAGAGGAGGTACAGTGTTTCCATCTACGCCTCCATCTTGGCCGGAGGAATGTATAACTTTAAATGACTACATTAGGAAAATCAGAGGAGTCTCAAAATCAGTATCTTAAACTCCTACCCTAACAAACTAGAAAAATACAAATAGACTAGTGGGAATTAACAGAAAGCAGAGAAAGTCAATTATGCCAAAAAATTGTGCTTTGTAAAGATTCACAAAATTGGCAAATAATTATGCTGTTGAGACAAACTACTAAAATAATGAATAAAAAAACTTAAAAAAATAGAAAGGTGTTATAAAAAAAAGAGAGAGATACCAACAATTTAGATAAACAGATTTCTAGAAAGACACAACTTACTAAAACTGACTCCAGTAGAAATATAAAATTTGGATAGACCTACAGAAAGTCAAAATAAAAAAAACAAATTAGTAACTTAAAAAAATATTTCTAAGAAAAGTCTAGGCCCAGATGGCTCTACTGGCATTCTCTCAAAACAGACAAAATAATACTGATCTTGCACAAAATCTTTCAGATAATAGAGAAGGATGACACATTTCCCAACACATTGTATGAACCAGTATTACTATGACACCAAAGCCAGGCAAAGACACTACAAGGAAAATAAAAATCAAACTACAGATTAGTATTTTTCATAAACATTAACACAAAATTCTTAACACACATCAGCAAGCTAAATCCAAAGTATATAAAAAAAAGCTCACTCCATGACTAAGCGAGATTTGTCATAAAAATACAAGATTGTAAAAACAAAAATACAAGACTGCACATTCACGAAGCAATGAAATAAACAATACAGTGTATTGTGTATAGTGTGCAATGTATCATGTACAGTGTACAGTATAAAGAAAAAGAGAGTACAGAACTCTCAACAGCTTTGTGAAAACAGGATTGAACAAAACCCAGCCACCCATTAAGTAGAAAATTCTCAGCAAACGGGGAAGAGAACTCCCTCATCCCGATAAAGGGCATTTATAAAAACCCCAAAGCTAGCAACACATTTAATCGTTCAAGACTTAATGCTTTCCCTCAAGAACAAGGTGAGGATGCCTGCACTGTGCCTGTCTAGTGAACAAAACTAGCTCAGTAAGGAATGTAAAAACACATCTGGATTGGAAAGAAGGAAGATTGCTTTTGTCTGCAGATGACAGGACCCTATGCACAGAAAACTCTAAGGAATCTGCACAGACACCCAGAGCAAATCTACTGGAATAAATGGCTTCAGTGAGCTCAGCAAGGTCACAGGATACCACAGGCAAAAATCACGTCCATGTACCACCCATGAATGATGTACCCCATTGCCAATTCATTGTCAAAGAGAGAGGGAGGGAAAAAGAGAGGGAAGGAGAGAGGGAAGGAGAGAGGGAAGGAGAGAGGGAGGGAGAGAGGGAGAAAATCCCAGCCACAGGTGGTGTGTCCTGCATTTAAACTCTAAAGGTCCTGCTGTTGCAACCTCATCTCTCTGTCCCCAGCTCTCCGGGCCCAGTGAAGCTCACTGATCCTACAGGCTCCTCCATTGGAGAGCCCTGTCAGAAGCCCTGGACTGTGTGAATACAGCCCTGTGTTCTCCTTTTTTGGCTGTTAAGGAAATTGTTACTATTTACTCATCGACAGCTTTGAGTCAGAGGCTCAAACACAGTCAATACTTGCTCTTTACTTGGAAAACTGGCCCCAATGTCATTCCCCCTAGGTCCCTTCCAGTCATGAGCCCTCAATGCTCCAAGGTGTGACATCAGATCTGTTTCCTTAGCCCTAAACCCTATTTTGGGGACTTGCGAACATTTGGCAGATGGGACTCACTGTCTGGTGAGGTCATCCAGAAGCAAAGGAAAGGGATGTACATTCCCTCCTTCATCAGAGATCCCCAAGGGCAATTTGCATGCTGGCAAAAAGCCTAGCCCTCCAACCCAAATGCAGGCGGCACTAATCACCAGGCCTCAGAGTAGACAGGAATTCTGTGCTTCAGGCTGGAAGGAAAGAATGTATTCATTCTCTTGTACACTGCTTGGAGAATTGGAAGAATTAAGGAAGGAATACACTGTTTCATTTGGATCCAGTGCTAATTGGAATGAGCCAAATAATCAGCTCACCAGCATGAAGCAGAACTCGACGGCAGTCAGGAACGTTTCCCTGTCTAATGAGTCCCTGTGGCCCCTCCATCAACAGAGAGATTGCCTGCTCCTCCACAGTACCTGTGGGATGCTCCTGGACCATTTCCTCCAGCCAGTTTCTGATTTGGCAAGACAAAGCCTCCTAATTACATGGAAATAGAAATGGAAGACCAGCCCTGTGGCTAGGCTGGGCTCTGTCCCGCCAATGAGCTCTCAGGCAGAGGTGTCTGCAGTGTCACAGAACAAGCTTCAAAGGTTTGATTTATTAGAGAGAAATCCATGTTTCTGAGATGCTCAGGGTCCAGAACACAGTTCTTATGCAATTCCTGTGCCACAGCTTCAATAAAGCAAAAACACTCAAGGCAGCTGAAGTTACACTTTCTTCATTACTGACAGCAGGGGTCTTAGGCCCTTCCTGAAGAACACTTACCGTATTTTTCAGACCATAAGACACACTTAGGTTTTAGAGGAAAATAGGGAAAATTTTTTTGAAGCAAAAAATGTGGTAAAATATTTAATAACATAAATTACATAATATTTCACCAATGTAAATGTAAACAGAACTCAACAGCAGCATTAACAACCATTATTCCTCCCAAATTGGGGGCAGGGTGCATCTTATAGTCTGAAAAATATGATAATGCTTGCATGATGTCCAAGAGAGCTAACAAAACAAAGGTGTTTGCTTGTAGAACAGTTCAGGTGGTATTTTCACCTTCTGATATATCCAGAGCTTCAGAATCCTCCAAGTACCCACCCAAATATCCATTCATCCTTCTTGTCTTTGAGTGTCTAACATGAGCCAGGCTCTACTGATTGATCTGTTTTGCTTTATAGATGAAAAAATGAAGTCTCACAATAATTTAAGAACTTGTTCAAGTCCCGTAACTAATATGTTGGTGGAGCTAGTATTTAAGTCTCATTTGTCTCTTCCTGGAGCCAAAATCCAGATATGTATGTTGAAAATGTCAAGTTTCAGAGACAGAATGATTAAAAAAATTTGAAAATAATGAATGAAAAATAAAATTTTAAAACAAAGCATACATAGGCTATTGAAGTCATCAACGTCACGGCAAAACATCCTCTAAAATTCTCACCTTCATTCAGCATGCACACACATTCTTCCACATAGAATTTTCTACCTACTGCATTATTTTTTTCTGCCCTAAGTCTTGTACATAGCTCACATTTAAATTATTTTCCCCCTCTGATGAAAAATATAATACTCAGTATAACGGAGCAAAATTTTCTACTTAGATACTATAAACATCCTGCCCAACAAGAGCAGAAAATTGTGACTTGCTTGGAAAGACAGTTAAACACACAGCCACGTCCAGGAAAGAAGCCTGAGCTAAGGTCTGCCGTCTACAAACACCATGACTATGGTAGAGGGAACCTCAGAGGATAAAAGCAGGATGGTCAGTGTATGAAACTGCTGGCATGGCTGGGCTGAATGCTTTTGCCCTAGAATCTTGAAAAGAAGCAGGAGGGATCTTCTCTTCCCTTCACCCATCCACCATGTATAATAGTGGTTCTCAGCCAGAGGCAACTCTGGCCGCAGGAGATGGTTAGCAGTGTCTGGGAACACTTCGACATTTCATTGTCACAACTGAGGGAGCGGGCGTGAGGAGAAGCTAGGGATGCTGCTAAACTTCCTGTGAGGCACAGGCCAACCCCTCACAACAAAATGTCACCCAGGCCAACATGGCAATAGTGCTGAGGCTGAGAGGCCCTGTTGACTATGGATAGTATGAAGACTCTGCAGGGAGATACTCCGGAACTTTGTGAGTCAAACTGATCATTTTACCATTTTAACATGCAGCGGATCAAATAATAAATATGCTTTATGGGGATCAGCATCCCTATAGCAAGAAGCAGAAAGAGTGGGATTTCAGAGAGCAACTGATTGTCTGACAAGGTCTAACTAAGGCAAGAAGATTCTAATAAAATGCAGGCAGAATATTGGCTTTGTAAAGGCCAACAGTGGGCGTATTCATCCAGGATTTTCTAGAGAATAAGGTGCTTTGACGTACAATGTTGTTTTTTATTTTTATTTTTTGTTTGTTTGTCCTTTGATGTGAGTTCCTAAATGGCAGGTGGATGCAGCTGGGCACCCATTGCCTGGTATGTTATCAGCTACCCACCACATCTCCCCCTCTGCTTGAAGTCTGCACTCACCAATCTTATTATAGTTTGAACTCTCATGTAGCTCACCCTATAGGAACATAATGGGCTGACTAAAGAGAGACGTTTCTTCTCATGTCCTAGGCTGTTATAGCTCTCACACTGATTTGATGAACGGACATCTTGATTCCTTTATTAGATAAAACCTTGGGGAACTGGTGCAAGTCAGTAATGTGGGAGGTACCCCAACACCTGAGGATCAACTACAGGACAGAGTGAACTCTCAAGGATAATGTCACCGAGCACAGTGGGCCAAACATTACCGCTGGGCAATATCTCTTCCTTAGCCTAAAAACTGCAGCACCAGAAAGATCAAAGGGCTGAAAAGAACTAGTGTAATATTCAGCTCTTTTTACACTTTTTTAAAAACTGATCTAAAGAGAAGCTATGGAAAAGAATAAGGGTTTACTTTGCAAACATTCTATATAGCCTTTTATGTAAGAAATTCAGCATATACTACACTACATTACAGGTTAGTGATTTGTCTTTTTATACGAAGAGTACCTTGTTCAGAGTAGGAAAAGAATGTAAAATGTTTCAAAGGGGAAATATGAAAGTAAGATTTTTTTTTAGGGCAGAATAGGGAAATTAGGGCTATAGTGGTCTATCAGCCAAAAAATTCCCATGTGGTACGGTGAGCTCCTGTGGGAATGCCTTGAGGTAAAGCCAATTCAATTAGATTCTACAGCCCAACTGTCAGGACCCCCAAACTCAGTGAAATAATGAACTGATTAAAACCTGTAACTGCAATCCAATGGAGGAAGTCATCCATCAGGAAGATGGCAGCATTCCCTCCACTGCGGACTGCACAGAGAGGAGACGCTGACAACGGTGGGACTGGGCCTCACATGGCTTGCAGAACTACAGCCTCTTAACAAGGGAATACAAAACTAGCCTGAAATGGGAGCTTGGGCTTTGTCCAGTAAACTTCTGATTTCTGGCCTCACAACCGAAATGTGGGTTTCTCTCTCGTGTTCTCATCCAAGACCATTTTGAGGCTGCACTTCTAATTTGATCACTATCGAACTTCTTGGATTGCACCCAGAGCAAACATAAATCCATGGCTCTCGGTTTTCCCTTGATACTGTGCAGGTCTTTTTCTCATGCCGTTTCTATCTTTGAACACCAAGTTCTTTGCATCAAGGGTCAATTATTTTTTTTCTGTAAAGAAAGAAATAGTTAAAATGTTTGGCTTTGGGAGGGTCACACTAACTCTGTTGTGCTTTCTCAACTCTGGTATTGTATCCCCAAAGCAGACGTAGAAAACATAAACAAATGAGTGTGGCTGTGATCCAATACCCCTTTCCTTACAAATATACATAGTGTATCAAATCTGACCACTTTGTAATTTGCTGTCCCTTGCCCTGTATACACAATAGTAATTAAGGTAACATGTAAAGCAAATTAATAAATTTACAGCCAGCATGCCGTAACTTCTTTAATTTATTAACGGACATGGGAGATCTTTTTTGCACTAACTGACATGTTCCTCTGATAGCTAAGAAGACTTTTGGGTGAGCCTGTAATAAAAGCACTAATCAATGCAGGAATCCTGGGAGTAAACAGGCTATGAAGTGAATCAAACATACATTGTTTTATTCTGTCTTCCACTCATTCCCTCACCCACTGATTCATTCACTCACCCTGCAGTGTTTGCTTAGGCAAGGGGGTGTGTGTGGCTCCCTGCTCTAAGCACTTTTCTAGCTTCTAGGGATGCGACCACAAACAAGATAAAAGTGGTTCATGCTCTTTTGGAGATCATGTTCTAATACGAGTAGGTGTACAGTAAATAGGTAAATACATAAGAATGTAATTTCAGACTGAAAATTACTATGAACAACATAAAACCATGACGTTATACATGTTGGAAGGATGCCTGAGACTATGGTTGGGAAGTTGGAGAAAGTCCCTCTGAGGTGACCCTTTAAGCTGAGACCTGCTGATGACCTGCCCCCCACAAAAGGATTCAGGGAAAGAAATAAGAAATGCTGGTATGGCTGGAGCGAGCAGAAGCATGAGGTCATAGGGGTAGGCTCGGCCAGGTCAGGCCTTGAAACCAGGTTTAAGAGTCTGAATGTTATTTCTCATGTCTGAAGGAGGAGCTGACATGCACTAACTAGATTCTCTAAAGGGTAGCTCTTACTGGGGTGTGGTAATGCACTACTATAGGGGTGCAGGAAAGAGGTGACAGGGAAATAAGTTGGCATGATGGTGGCGTGGTGCATAGAGTTTCTTTTTCACCCATTTCCACTATGTTCTTTTTTTTTTTTAATTGAAATCTTGGTAGAAATGTTAAGATCCATTCCATCTGAAGAAGTCACTTCAACCAAAAAGACCAAGGTCTGGGTCTGCCGAGAACTGGTCCTTTTGTTATCTTAACTTTTACACCATTTATCTTCTACACTAATGCCCTTGACCTCATCTGTTTCTACTGTGAGGGTCAACCTTGTGGCCTATTGAACAAATGGGCTGCTGGATTTCAGGATATGGCCCCCAGTATTTTTACCAGTGAACATACTTTTAATCCAGTCCTAATTTCCAGATTAAAAAACAAACAGAAATGTTTTCTGTTTAGCAGTATAAAACTGAACTCCCATCTCATGTGTTTAAGGTCATGAATGATTTCCACTGTACCTCAAAATAATAAAATATATATGTAGGTTAGCCAAGAAATAAGCTAGAAGAAGCATGTTTTTGCTCAATAGCAGACTCAAAAATTAGAATTTTTTTCCCCTCACTATGCAGGCAGGATCTGGACTACATGTCTGTGTCAGAGAACATGGACTCTTCTTGACATGATCCAGACGGCACCTGGACAATACATGCGTCCGCACATGAAGACCGATCCAGCTGTGGCATCTGCTCTGCACACATATCGTTGCAAGCTCATGTCCCACACCTCTGCTGCCTGCCCAGGTCCCTCACCGTAGTCGTTTATACTCCGATTCTTATAGACTTGGAGTTAATACGCTACTTATTCACAACTCTTACCCTCATTGTGCATTTCACCCACCAACATCTTAATTTTTTCCTTCCTCTCGTTCCTCCCTATCTTCTCTGTCCTCACTTTAAAAAAAAAACAAAAAAAACAAAAATCGTCCCCAACAAACCTGCTTACCAAAGGTACCTTTCCTTTCTCTTACAGAACACTTCTACCTCATTTCCATTGTGCAGAACACTACAGTGGCCTACCTCCCACAAGAAGGTGCTGGCCTTTGTTTAATCCCACTGAGTAACTACCATCTTTAGGTCACTTACAGTGGTACAGTCTGGGGGCAACAGTCCTTGTCCACCAATACCAACACGCTGTGCCAACCCATCTGTGCAGAAAGCCCAAGTCCTCCTCTTCTGTTAGCCAGGAGGAGGAGGCTGCCCACGAGGGCATGGGTATGCTCCAGGGTGAGGTGTTAATGTGACAAAGCATGTGACATGGGACTCTGAGCCAGACACTTAAGTCATTTACGTGTGCCCTCTGGACCAGCCAGTCCTTGATCCCAAACGTGCCATTTGTGTCAGGCAAACGATCCCGACCAATGACATGATCTAATACATCTGATCATAAGGGACAGCTCCAGCCACACCTCACTGAGTGCCCTATTATTAGATGCTCAGTCCCACCGGGTCTCACGGAAAAAACATTACGCATTTCTCTGGCACACGAGGGAGGATCTTCCCTTAGAACTCTGGGGTGGGACTGTGACTCTTATTAGGGACTGCTGGGAGACAGCCCAGCCCTGTCCTTTTTCCCCAGAAATGTCTGACAACACGTGACTAGTGGGGCTGTATGACGTACTACATCCCTGCAAAGTTCATGGCCCCTCCACTCCCCCAAATCTCTACTGAGATTATCTCCTACCTGACACACATTTTAATCCCTAGGATACTGAGAATGTCTGCCATTTCCTACTTTAATTTCTAATCCATATCATGTCATAATGCAAGGACGAATGAACATAACAACGCTACATTCATTTACATCCACTTCTCTTCTGGTCACTAATCTCAGGGCGGAGCCAGGTTTTCAGTTGTCCCAAGTCTGCTCTCTGCTTCTTTATTATACAAGGGTGGGCAAAAATAGGTTTACGGTGGTGAGTATGTGAAACACAGGGTTATTCTTGTGTTATTATGTATTAATTTCTGCATCCTTTTCCATCAAACAATTGTAAATCTACTTTCGCCCGACCCACACTTCTCAATTTTAGCATCTCTAGATTGTCCCCCCTCAAATGAAAAACCTTCAAATATGTTGTTTTTTTTCCCCTAATTCTGAAATGATTTTTAAATGGCACTGACTACTTTTCCTTGTCTCCTTCCCTTCACAGTCAAATTTCTAGATAAATGTCCTGTAAGTGTGCTTCCACTTTCTTTTAACTGATTGTCCTGATACTTCTTTGGCTTCTGTGTCACCTGTGAACTGAATGGCTTTTATGAAGTCACAATGGCATTAAAGAATCCTGGCACTATATGCGACTGGCTGGGTGCAAATGTGCCTTTCCCTGGTCTCGGTATCTCTACAATTCTACTGTGTGTCCCAGCTGGCTCCCGCTTCTTGACTTTCATACTGTCTCCTGACTTCTGTGTTAGGACAGAGGCCTCACTTGGTCCTTCTGACTTGGGGAATAACACTTCTCCACCCTATGTGCCCACCACACAGAGTTTTTCCTCTCAGTCCTGTGGGTGGGCATTCCCCAGTTCTGACAATGTGTCTCCTCTTCAAAATGCCTGGAAGAAACCATGTTTTTGATGGCTCTGACTAAATGCCTCATCATCATTGTTCTGCCCTGTCTTCTTGCAGTATGCCTATCCCATATTTCGGGCTGAAAATAAAAACTACTCACCAGCACTTGAAATATAGGCACACTGCTACCACCTCCAACTCAAGAGATCCAAAACATAAACAACAAACTTGCTTTTTGCTTCCCCATCATGTGCTTCACCAAATCCTCCTCATCGCTGTAAATGGTCTCAAGCCTCAGGAAGGATGCTGGACTACCTCCGACTCTTTGCTCCTCTCTCCAGATCTTTCACAAAGCTTTGCAATCTATTACAGCCAACCTCTGTCCTCAATCTGGACCCACCACACCTGGAGCCTAGCAGTTATGTCCTGGGTGTTTGTCTTGCCCCTTTGCTCCAATGAGGGGCCTCCTCTGCTTCAGTAGCTCCTGGTAGCCTGCAGTTTTCATCAAGGTGGTGATCCTGAATGATTTTCTAAACAAGCTCACCTTCTCAAAAGTGATTGGCCTCTTTCATCTCTCTTACAGATTTTCCCTCCCAAAGTCCTTACAGTCAGAAGGAGTATCATAGAACATTTTGCAAAAGAAGATATCAACACCATGATGGGAGTGGACCCTATTGATTCCTGTTCACTGAACTAGCCCAGCTCACCTCATTTACTTGAATATTCCCAATTTGAAAATTAAAAGAGTAAAAGATGCAAATAGCTCCTAAATCATCCAATCAATAAACATTTCTTCAGTCTCTGCTCAGTGCAAGGTACTTAGATCATTACTTTGGGGAGATTAAAGTAAAAGGCAGTTTCTGAGTCAATTACCTCACAAATAACCATCAGTTATTTACTGGTACACAAGCTATTATATTACAGCACCCCATAATTCTTCCCCAGGAGATTCGCTAGTGGCCACCTGCCACGTAACAAACACCTTGCTTCCCTGACTGTCCTACACTGATTACACAGGGACACAGCAAGGTGAAAGGGGGAAGGCAACCAACATTTTTTTGCAGATTGCTGCCACTAAGGGGTGGGCACTCTGCTGGTGACTTGAATGCATTTAATGAGGTAATCTTTGCAGGAACATGGCTGGTATTTCTTTATATCCATTTTACAGAGGAAATAAAAGTTCGAAGGCATTAAAAATCCCCAAGAGTGAACTTTTAAAATAAGTTGACAAAAACTGGTTGTTTTCCAGGTGGATCTTGGGAGATCAGGATGATAACACAGAAACACCCTTTGCCCTGGTGGGATATAGATACTCACAGTATAGGAGAATCAGATTTGAATCAGATCATCTGGATGCCAGAATCCTAACTCCTACTCTAAGTAACACTTTCCCCTCTTCTATTTCTTGGAATAGGAGGAATCGTCTCCTCCAAGCTCCAGAGAATGCGTTTCTATGACTTGGTCACTTCTACTGGGGAGCACCTGTGTGTGTCTGCAGCACATGGATAAGTGATGTTCAATTTGACCTTCTTACATGGATTCAGTCCTCTCTGAGTGATGCCCCCCTTCTCAGCAGTCTAATCTCAGTCTTCGCAGACCACAAGCCAAGGTGGGCTAGAGCTGCTGTCAGGTAAGACAGGAATCTAGACTCAGGTCCCCAGTCCTAAGTCTGGTAGGCATTCAATCACAGTCAGGGCCCAGGGCCAATCCCAGTGGGACAAGGAGGAGGTTGTTTCTCCCCATGTCTTACAGCAGGTGCATGGCTCCAAGATTTGGGAAGATGCATTCAGATCTCAGTTTGGCTAATCAGTTTTCTCTGGAACTGGAGCTCTGTTCTGAATCTCCTGGGGTTTGACTAGCCCTAAAGCCTCTGTCTCTTTATTACAAGCTCCCTTTCCACTCCCCACCCACCGTGAGTGTTGTTTCTTGTCCAATAACTGGTTGAGAGCTTATTTCAATCTGAATAGATTTCCTCAAAACAAAGATGCGGACACCCACAAGCAATGAAGATGGGTGTGGACTACAGAAGCTTTGAGTGTCAGCATGGAGGGCAGAGGGGGTGTTGGGATTACAGCGTTCAGTGTTTGTCTGCTTTGGAAGGCAGAAATGGTGTTAGGGCTATTCTGTTGAGTTTGTATATATTTAAAAATATTCACATTCATTTTAATTTACACAAATTTAATAGTATTTAAAATATCAATAGAGGAATAAGAATGCAGAGCCACGCTACGTGTTGACAACAGCACAACTGAGCTTCACAGCCTGATATCTAAGGTCCTGTTTGGCCCCTGCTGGCCTCACTGGGGAAGGTCTCTCACTTCCTCTGACTTTACTGAGCCTTGATCCTCTCTAGCTGCAGTTCCTGCAAGCTCAAGGCTGTTTGTAACTCTTATAGATGCTCCCTCCTCTTCCAAGAATATCTTCCTACCAGCTCCTTGCTCTCTGTTTCTTTTTTTCTGCTTAGAAATGTCGTCTTCTTTTTTTTAATAAGCATGTTTTTAATTTATTTGAGAGAAAGAAACTGAAGGGCAGTGAGAGGGAGAGAGACATCAATTCATTACTCCACTCATCTATGTGTTCACTGGTTGATTTTTTTATGTATCCTGACTGGAGATCAAACCTGCAACCTTGGTGTACTGAGATGATGCTCTAACCAACTGAGCTACCTGGCCAGGACAGGAAATTTCTCATTCGTTCTTCAAATCCTCCAGCCCAAAGGTTGCTTCCACTATAAAGCCGTTTCTTTCCTATCCCCCACCAACAAAGTCCTCCTCCCTGCTTCTCACACTTCTGGACTTTTACATCTGTATGTCACTGCACATACTACACTTTTGTTAGGTTCACTTCTCTGCATGCCACGCATACCCCTGGACACCTCATGCGCAGCAACTGTGCTCCTTTCCCTGGGTATCTAGTGCAGGGTCTCCACCTGTGCAACAAGGGTGGGTCTGAGCAAGCTCGCTGTGCACTTCCCATTGCACTGCAAGAAGTGGCTGTGAAGCAGAGGTGAGTTGGGCTGCATTTACATGTGCAGACAATAATGACACCATAGGAATTTACAGGCCTGAGACTGTGGGAACCTGCTGTGTGAATGAAGCAAAGTTGAGAATTCTATTAGTCATTTTCAAGAAGCAGCTTAACCAATCCTTTTTCTCTTCATAGATTTTTCTAAGGTAAATGTCAGCCCTACTACCTGACTAAATTGTTCTAAGGACCAAATAGAGTGGTTAGAATTAGGAAGGGAGTAAAATAGTGTGTGTGTATGAGTGTGTTACATATGACAATGCTGGTTTGCTATGGGAAAGAAGGACCTGGGCTCAATATTTTTTGACTGAATGAGGTACATGGAGAAAATATGTATAAATGTGAACAAACTAGCATAGGTTAGGCTAGAAGTCAGAAGACCTGAATTTCTATCTTGGCTCTGTCATTAATCACCCACTTGCTTTTAGACATTACAATGAAAGCCATTTATTCTGAGAGTACACTGAAGTTTACAAAGGTTTTATGCATGTTGACTGATCTGCAAAGCAAGCTGGATAGCTATTCCCTCATTTTTCAGAGCTTGGGAATGAGTAAGTGGTTTGAACATGGGTAGAGCCAATGAATGTGAGTTATCATGCATGGGAGAGAGAGAACTGACTCTAAGTCAGAAACTTAACATATATGTTGTCTGTAACTCCTTCCAAACTTAATCATGTGACTTACTGAGTTCATTTCAGAGGACTCACTCAAAGTAGTTGCCATATCTTATATCAACTTATCATTCTCAGTTTGGCTTTCATTCTTCTCATACACATTCCCAACATGATGGAATTTGGGACTGACCCCATTAAAATCACAGGGGCCTAAGACTATCCCATGATGATGGACAGAGTGACAAGATTTAAATATGCAACTATATTTCAGTAAGACAGAGGGGAATTTGCAGTCCTCTAATGTAGGGCCTAAAAAGGCAAAGAAAGCTTGTTAGAACACAGGGAATACATGTCCATCAAAGAGAGTTGCTTTTACCTTCACATAAAAGAGAACGTTTCAGAGCCACAAGAGAGGAACGTGTCTGCAGTAGGAATGCAGTCACATCTAAGGCCTCAGATGCCACTACCCTGTTATTTCACAGCTAAAATCCTCCACAGCAGCCTCTGGACCGCCCTCCCCTCTTTCGAGTCCCTCTGGGTTCCATACTCTCACTCTACCAGAGTGATGTACAACAACTCAGTTCTGCCACCTCATGCCCAATGGTGCCCCACTACCTACAGGACAAAGAATGAGCTCCTTAGCGTATCACAGGTGGCATATCTTTATTGACCTGGTCTCAATAGTCCTCCTTTTCCATCCTCCCACTGACCCCCTACTCTAGACACACTGAATTACATCAGCTCCAGCTGTGCTCCCACAACGGTTCCTATATTTGCACATGGTTGTCTTCCTCTCTGCTTACAGTACCCTTCCTTTGCCCATCTGCTTAGCAAACAAAAGCCAGTCCTTGGAGATCTGATCACTGTGTTGCCTGCTCTACAACTTGAGGCAAAGTTAAGCACTTGTCTCTGTTTGCCCCCCCAAATCCTCACTCCCATGAAGTATTCCTTCCTGAGAGGAGGTCCAGGCGCCACCCAGCTGGGTCCTCACCAGCCCCAGGCATGGTGTCTAGCACAAATCAGTAGTGCATTTCCTTATCAAATGAGCATGTTAGAGACAAAAGGTGCAGTTAAGAGTAAGGACACTTCTCTGGTGCAGAGAGAGCAGCAGTGAGAGAAAAACTCCTACTCTGAGCTGGCCACACACAAGCTTGAAGACAAAAAAGAATCTGGACTCTTAAGACTTCCAGAAAATGGGACTAATTAATCACAGCAGCACTGGAGACTGAGGCGACTTTAGGTCATTGAGCCCTGCCAGGACTGTGCTTATTCTAAACAGTGTATTTCCTACTGTATTAGCCTGCCATGCTTTGAATATTCCCAGCAATGGGGCCTTTCAGCAACGGGACTGACAGGGTTTAACGTAAGCTTGCAAGAGGACAGCTGTATGACAAGGACACAGGGAGAGAGACAGGTCGTGTTGTGTCCTTGAGTTCAGAAGGTGAAATGGTTGTTCCATATAAGCTGTGTGGGGGGCAGACAGGCAAGAAAACCTGAGGCCGTCTTGTAACTGATGACAGGTGAGAAAGCCCCTCCTGGCTCAGAAGGAGTGCCTGTGACTCCGGCATCTGAGACAGCGGCCTCCCAGGTGCTGGGGGCTGCACCCTCAATCACTGCAGCAGAACTGAAAACCCACTCAGTCATAAGGAAGAGACATCTCATAGGTTTTTTCTTTTCTTTCTTTTTTTTTTTAACAAAATCTTCCCACTTTTGAACTCACTGGGGTAGTACCCAGCAGGACTGCCACATCTCTTGCTTTAAGATGGAGTGAATCCAAGGCTGAATCAATGTAGTGCTTTAATAGGCTAAACAGCAACGACCACCTGGAACTCAGTGTTTCCATTCCAAGTATTTTTTTTCTTGTGAGAGGCAATTATTTATGTAGTTAAAAACTGACTGGTGCAACACAGCCTTGACCAGTCAAACAATATGCAAAACCTCATACCAAGGAAACACAAAAGTCAGATTCATAGTTCTTTGTCCTATTAGAAAATTTCCAATCTTTCCTGGGTGGCCTGAATTTTAATAACCACACTGAAAATTTGGGGTCTAACAAACTTCTGTAGATTGTTGGGTCGGTTAAATACTGTTCATTTAGTCAACTAGACTAACATTTAGTGTTGACTGGAAATGCCCAAGTCCACATGTTCTTCTCGTAATTCCCTTCTGTAACTGCCTGGCTCTCTCCACCACAGCTCTTGTGGATTAAGGCAATGTCTCTGGAATGTTCCAGAAGTAGCAGTAACATGAGAGGCTACTCACAGGTTAGCCCACAGGATTAGTGTGACAAATTAGCTAGTTTAGAGTAAGAATGTTAAGGAATGGGACAAATATCAGACACCTCTAGACTGGGAGAAAGAATCCTGGTCATGGCATGGCTCAAAGTATGTATATGGGGAGTGGGTGGCTTTTAAAGGTGCTGACCACTGACAGGCGGAGGACTAGGGCTGTTTGGTGTAGAAGGAATTACCAAAGCCAAACTCTTGCAACCTCATAATTTGTCCAGGGAAAACATTAGTAGCAAAAACTTCCAAGTAACCAGTTCTAAACAAAGAAAAATGAGAACATGAATTATTTCACTGCACACCCACATTACAATGAACCACTGTGCTTTTGTGAAATGGATCTTAAATGGAATCATGAATCTATCCCTTTGTAGCTAGTGACCTCAGGCAAGTTAATTATTTCTCCTAATCCTTATGTGTATGGGAACGGAATGAGATGATGTAGGCAACAAGCCTCTCTTTCTCTGTGTTTCATACGTAATTTTTTTGAATAGAGAAGAGTGATTCATTAAAGAAGTCAAAAGATTACGCCTTTGTTCTCGCCATCATTATCTCAAACAGTGTCTGGCCCAATTGGGGGTGATCAATAAATATTCACTTAGTATGTTATTGAATGAATTACCCAAAGAACAGAGAAAAATTCATCCATGATTATTGATAAAGGACAGAGACAACTACAGTTGAAGTCAAGAAGAATTAAGAGAAGCAGAGACACTATAATTCTGATGATAAGTGAATGATCTAAGTAAACAGTGGAAAGGAGGGGATGAAGGGAAGGAAAGAGTGAGATTTGTGCCTGCCTAGCCTGCTGAGGACTGATGTGGAAGAGTCCTTTTGGGCAGCTGCGACCATGGCTCCAGGTTCTAGTGTAAGCCAACTGACCTAGAATAAGACTACATTCTCATTATTTGAGTCATGAAATACCCAATGCTACCATAATGGACTCTCTCTGGTTCCAAGGCTCTGGAATATATCTTTATGTTTCCAGAGGTCTCCCACCCTTCCTTTGGATCCCTAATCCCCAACAGTTGCCCGCCTCCCCCGCCCCCCGCCGCCTTGCAATCAGTAGAGCCAAGCAATGAGTATGTTGGGCCTTGAGCTGCGATGAGTTCTCAGCAGGAAGAATTCTCGGGTAAGGAGACACTGAAGTCAACATACACCCTAGTGGTGTTTTCCAGCGTCTGAGATGCTGCCCAGCCCCAACTCCAGTATTACAGACTGTTTTGATTTTTCCTGCTGCTATGAGCCTGTCAAGAACTAATTAGGACTAGCATAGTGAGAGAGGACTTTGGGGAGTTACAAATGGATTATAAGGTAAAAGGTTCAGTGTGCTACAGTTGGTTGTGGGAAACCTTCCAATGCCTTTCCCGTGCATTTAGAGCAAAGTCAGCATTTCATTTGGAAGAACATTCTTCTTTTCATCAAAAAGTTGCATCTATGTGTGTATGGGAGGGAGGCTAGGCATTTCAGAGAACAGTGAACAAGTCAACAAACATACCCCTCCAACCCCAAAGGTCCTTCAGTTCTTCATAACAACTAAAAATCATCCCAAGCGACTCCTACTCATCTTCTAGGTGCTATGTTTTCAGCCAGCTTCTTAATGAGCATGTGTCCACGTAACAGAGTCCTACACATTTAAAGCAGCTGCCTTGTTGGCAGGCTCATTAGAGAGAGTCAGAGGTTGGGTGACTCTCAGCATGAGGAACTCCTCCTCGCACCAAACAGGGCTGTTGTGCAGGGGTGACTTGGAAAGGAAGGCCTGCACGATTCCAGGAGAATTCACAGAGGAGGTTCTTGCCCTGCTCTTGCTCAGTTAAGTCACTCTCCTGGGAGATAATAGAAAATTTCAGCCTCCAGGGTCTATTTGTCTGGTGCTCTCTTATAGGCATAGAATTTATTTTGAGAAAAAGAAAGAAGAAACCCTTCTTTTTCCTTTTTTTTTTGGTAAAAATAATGGATTGTTATAATTTGTCACTGGCCCTTGGGTGAGACAGCTCTGCCTGGCTCACCAATTATCCCCTGGGGCCAGAAAAGACCATGTGAGTCCTTCACAATCATTCTGTCTAATGTGCTGCAGAAGCTTGGCTCCAGGAGTCCTTCAGCTATTCCCGTGGGACCCTGCTCATTCCCTGGTGGCTCTGTCTCAACTGCATTCCCCTTGCTGGCTGATCTACACTTTTCCTGCCTTAGCTCTGAGCTCTGAGCCTTTGGCTCACAGTGCATGGTTTTGGGCTGCTGACACTGCTTGGAACACAATTCTTCCGAAGTGGCTTTGTTCCTTAGATCCTCCAGGCCTTTCTTTCCATGCGGACATAAGAACCCAGGACCTTGCCTTCCATCACCCCCTTCACATTTTCCTTCCTGTCCCCTGCTCCACCTTCAATAGCAGGTATCGCCACGTTGTGTTCTCTAACGTTGTAACATGGTTCTGCTTTGTGATTTAAGGAGGAACTGCAACAGATGTGTGGCTGTGCTTAGTCAGTTACCCGCTGAAGGCACAGCAGGGAAAGGCTATTTACTGAGTGTCCACCAAGTGCCAGGCTCTGCGCTAGCCACTGGGACACAAGGGTGGATTAGCAGATGCAGCCTCTGCCATCATGAATTTCTGCTTATTGAACATTGAAAGATTTGAAACACTCATGAGAAAAGCATCTGGTTCATTTGAGAATGAACACAGTACAGCCAAGACTAACACACTGTAATTCAAGGTGGAGAACTAGTGAGTTCAACCTGGTTTAAAAACAAAACAAAACAGATGCTGCCCTCTGATCCGGTTCTATATAGGGAACCAGCCAAGGAGACACATAAACTCAGTATTCCTCCAGAGTCACAAAAGAGAACTTGGCAAATTTAAATCCCTCATTATCATCAAAAATGTTTTCAGGATTTATTTCCCCCATCAAGGGAGCTATTTAACCTCTAAAGGAAATAAAGTTTAATTCTTCCAAAGCTTAATAGCATCCACGGGCTGTAGGCAAGGCTTAAGCATTCCTCATCTTCAGCATCAACTGACCGGATTGCGATGATCACACTCTCAAGCCTCTAGGGTCCCTGAGGTCCTCTGTGCAGTAACAGCCGCAATGATCCTTCTACTCACTGGTTGTTGCTGCTTTACCCAGAGCACTTCAACTGCTTTAATCACAAAGCCATCACACCTTCATGTGACATGTATGGGTAGAGACTTTAAATCTCTGCTGTGAGGGAGAGGCTCTAAGATAAAGGCTAAGAAAAATGAGCAGAGAGGCAGATACAGACATAGACACATGCCCGGGGTTCTTGGGAATATGGTGCTGTACACTGGGAGAGGTGTTAGAGGAGGGGACTACCTTACAAAGGAAAAAAAGTGTGATGTAATGTTCGCAAGGACTGGTGTCTGAGGCAGACAAAATAAACTAGAAATGGCCCGTCAGGAGGTGACAGGGTGACATTCAGACAAGCAGGGTGTGAACAAACTTGTGAGGGCTATAATAGGTTTTTGTAGCTATGTGTATAACTAAGGGGAAGTTATTGATGGTTTCAAGCTAAGGAAACACACACTTATTTCTTTTTTCTGCGTCTCCCCAACATTTTTCCAAGAAAGAGTTTTGCTCACACATAGAATCTGGAAAAGGTACTTAACAGAAATAAGCAAGCCATGGTGACTGTTACAACAGCAAGAAGAAACCTCTGAAGTGGGAGGTGGTGACTGTGAGGTTCACTTTCAGGCTGGGCCCCAAGAGGCATTACACATCAAAGTTCCTTTTTCTTTTTTTGTCTGGAGACAAGCAAGTACCAAGAAGAGACATCAATTTCACACTAAATGGCCTTCTGTTGAAGAAATCTACTTTCCAAAGTTTCCCAACATTCATCTTATTTGGTATTTCACTTATCTCACATCTTAAAATATCACCTTCTATAACCTAACTCAAAAACTGCTGCCTCTGAGAAAAATTATTGTCTCTAAACAGATAAATTCAATTCTCTCTTTCTGGCCAGTCTTTCTCTCTTCATTCCCTTATATTCAACTTCTCCCTTCCAAGTGACCTTTTTTTTTACAATGAGCCAGGTAATGGTAGAGCAAATATTTTCAAACAGGGTAGACAGCAGGCCCAAAGGGTTTTGAAACAAACTTGCCAGGTGGTGGTTGCTAACATATGGCTCCTGCTTAAATCTGCCCCAGCTTGCCAACTTCAATTTTTAAAGTGTCTCGCTTAAAAAATAAAATCCCTAAAAAACATAGGAGGCCAGTTTTCTAAGCCAAACTTTTAAATTAGGTATGTGGAATAAGAACAGGTATAATAGGAAACACATGAGGGAAAGAGTTAAATACTCAATTTGGTTATGGAAAAAATGATCTGAGTTCTAGATTTCAGGTTTCTCTCTGTCCTAGAAGCTCTTAACAGAAATGATGACACAGTCTAGTCCCTGTCTTCAGGGTGTACTATTCGCCAAGACATAAAAGGAGTAAGAAGACAAAATTAAAAAAAAATGTTTTTAAAACCTTGATTCAAATGGTATGTCAATAAACTCAAAAGTCTCTTTACATGATTTCAAACATTATGTAGATCTGTGACACACACTTTTTTTGGGGAGCCACCTAAGGTCCACAAAAATGTCCCAAAGTACAGGGTAGGGCAAAAGTAGGTTTACAGTTGTTCTTATGGAAAATAGTATAATAATTGATATAATAATAATAATACAAGAATAAACTCTATTTCACATACTCACAACTGTAAACCTATTTCTGCTCCACCCTGTGTGTGAGTAACAAGTGTGAATTAATTGCTAGGATTCATGATGAACATAATGATAACTTATCAAATGGTATTACTCCAACTGTTTCATGATGGTGCAGGTGTTTGTTAAAGAGAAAGTGTCTGTCACAAGGAGATTAGTAAACAAGCATGATATTGGCTACTATATGACAAGATATACAAATAATGAAACATTATTTGATGTTCTCCAAAGGATTCTGCTATTTTGAGAAGCCCATATTATCGGGATGTATGAAGCTGCCTTTTCTACCTGGTTAATTATATGGATATTCTTCTGTTCTTCACTGGAACCTTAATTTTCTGATCTAAACACTGCCAGTTATGTGGCAATTAATCTTTGAGCTTTTTGATGACTTCAAGTATTATTAAGCAGTAATTTGCGGAACGATTTCATTTCAAGGTAATGATTAGCTTTACATGCAATCCCCTAGCACTTTTCAGCTAAGAATTTCAAAATGGATTACAGTTTCAAGATGATGTTGTTGGGGCCTTATTTATTCATTCATTTATTTACTGTCTAAAGTCACAAAAAATTGAAATGAAGGTCAGAGTTCTTCCATTTCCCCATCTGCCTGGAGCCTGCAGTGCAAGCTCCAGTGCAAGAACTCTAGAACTTGGCTAATTCAATCACAACATCAGAAGCCTTAGAAAAACAAAACAAAACTGATGAGCTACTCTAAAACAACTGAGGGTATTAAAAGAATCAGTGTTTGTGGAAAACGGGCGTAGGTGAACCATCCCAACAGGAAGAGGAGAGAACGTCGCCATTTGTGCAACTGCTCAGTCTGGATTAGTCTCTTTGCCCACAGCCCACCCTCTGGACTGGCCACTTCTACATGGTTGTGCACTTTGGAGGTAATCAGAGAGAGAATTTTCAATGAGGAGGAAACCTGAATCAAAACTTCTACCCATAGTCCTGGCTGGTGTAGCTTAGTCAATTGAGCACTGGCCCGTGAACCAAAAGGTCACCAGGTCAATTCCCAGCCAGGGCCCATGCCTGGGTTGCAGCCAGGTCCCCAGTAGGGGGCATGCAAGAGGTAACCAATGTTTCTCCCCCTCTCTTTCTTAAATTTAAAAAACAAAACAAAACACAACTTCTGCCCATAACAAGAGGATCCTGAGAGTTGTAAATGCATTGAGACATCAAGGAAAGAAATCAGAGATTCAAAGTAGCTGGAACTCAGGACCCAGATTCTGGCTACCAGCTGCTGTCCAGACACAGTGTGCTGATAACACAAGCTGGTGTAGAACTTTTCCCCAAAAGGAAAGCTTGTCATAGGTAAATGCATTCATTTTACTTTTCCCTGGCATCCCAAATGAAGATTGCCAAGCAAAGGAGCTTCTTCCCCAGCTTCTCGTAACTCCTCAAAGCTGCCCCATTTAGAAGGCTTACATGAAACAATAAAAACACGAAAGAGCAATAAAAAATCACTACCACCACCAAGTATCTGATCTCCTAACTGCTATTTTCCCCCAACTCTCCAAGAAATGAGACTCTGGGCTTCACAAGCCAGTGGTCTAGGTGCACACCTTGGTCACCTGGACATACCACCAGGCACATATGTGGTGTAAACAGGACAAGTTACTGAAACTGTCTCTCCTTCTGTTTTCCAAGGCTAAATGGGAATAAACAGTATTTATCTTATGTGGTTGTTACAGGACTGAAGAATGGCATGTAAAGTATCTAACTTATCACGACTACACAGTAGGAGCCCACTCAATGGGAAGTAACTCATCTTGTAACAAAGGAAAGCAGGGTCCTCTTGATTCAAATTTCCAAGAATGTCCAGGGATTGAGAATTCTCCTGGGATCCAGTCAAAGATTGCTTGCACACCCCATGTAATTTTTCTACGCAATCTTTAAAATGTAATCCAGGTTTAATAGATGTGCAAAGATTGACTCAGTGAACTTGACTCCAACACTCTTGTGGCCTGCACTCCAGGTGACTTAATACTGGATAGCTAAAGTCTAAATTTCCCAGACTTCCTTGCAGTTAGGGCTACACGGTCACTCGGGACTTTGTTAGGCAGGTGACACCGTGAAGCAGTGGTTGCCTGGGCCTTCTGGCAATCAACTGGTTGAGGCCATTCTTTTTCTGTAGAAACAGTACAAGATCAATTCCATGGCTGGTACTCAAATGGTTACCAAGGGACTCCAGTGACAGCCCCAGGGTCTTGACCAGAGCAGTCTCACAGAGAGGTTGGGAGTTTCTCCTGCCTGCATTGCTCAAGGCTGCATAGCACCCAAGCTTAGTTATGTGAGCCTCCAAGAAATTCTGGATAACTGTCTGCCCCTAATAAATCTCTTTCTGCTTAAACTGGAACCCTGACTTATACAAGAGCAAAATGTCGTTTGACAACAAGATTACAGAAAAAAAAAAGCTCTGCCTCACATCCAACTTCTGATCTTATCCTGAGCCCTGCACCACCCATTACCCATTGGTCCAGGTTTTTGTCTCAGTCCATTTGGCTGATGGATCTTTTCCACTGCTCTGCTTAAATATGATGCAGAACTCTCACTTGAAGGTCCCTGCCTCTAAGAATGCATCATGTGCATGCATGTGTGTGTGTGTCTGCAGACAGCCTGCCATACTAGCTAATACTTGATTAGCTAGAAGGATCACTCAGTAACCTGAGATGGTGGAGCCAAAGGGAGAGATCAATAAGGAGGGAGAAATCAGTAAATAGCAATTGCCTGATGCATTTTTTTATTCATCAGCATGGGCAAGTGGAGATGCCTGCAGGATAGCATGTCTCTGGCATGAAGAAAGACAAAAGAAAAAAAGAAAAGAAGAGGCAATTCTGCTACTTTTAAAAAATGACTCTGCTTTTCCATTCCAGTCTCAGAGCTTCAAGGCACTCAGCCTTCAGTAGGCTAGCATTACTGGGATGTGAAAAGCAACCTGACATTTTAGCACACCCCAGGCAGAGTGAAAGCTGGTGTGTGCACCTCCAAAATGCCAGTTCGACTGAGGCCTTCTGGTTGCAGAGATACAGTCTTTGGAGAGGACATACTATTTCATGAGACATGCCTGGCACTCAGCTAGGTGCTGCAAGCATCCCATTCAAATTTAATCTTCAAACAGCCCTCAAAGTAAGAATTACTACATACACTTCATGAGGACAGATGAAGAAATTCAGAGTAGTTATGCGACGTCCCTAAACGTGCATGGCAAGAAAGCTGTTTCAATTTAAATGATGGGTTTTCTGATGACCCTGCACAATTCACCTTTATTGCCCCATGGGAATTATATTTTGTAGTGAGAGGGCACTAGAAGGCTCTTCCCTCCTGGTCCATAACACTGGCCTTGAAAACTTATTTCTGCAAAGGACCAAGTAGCCAATATTTTAGGCTCTGTGGACAACCCAGTTTCTGGTGCAACCACTCAGCTCAGCCTGGTAGCACAGAAGCCTCCACAGACAACCTATAAATGAGTAGGGGTGGCTGTGTGCCAATGAAACTTTATCTGCAAAAGATAGGCAGGGCACTGGATTTGACCCTTGAGCCACAGTTCGAAGACTATTGCTGTAAAACGAAGCAAAGCCTTTCAGTTTTGTGTGAGCTGCTAAGTGGCATAAACCAAAGGACTTGATAGCTCTGAGCCAGAGCTAAGTCTTTGGCCATTCTCAATTCTTGTCATGTCCTGGATGTGACGTGCATGTGGTCAGAGGCATGTCGGATGGTGGCACACAAGAGGCAAGCCATGCAGCTTTTATCTCTGCATCTTGCACTTATCCAATGCGCCAAAGGACAGACTGAGACTGGCCACTGCAGGTGCTCAGGGAGTTCACGTGTGTGCTCTTGGAACTCAGAGGCAATCCTTTATGACAGAAATGAAAGGACAGAGTACATTATGGTCTAAGTCAGATGACATTTAACTTTCTGACAGACCAAACGTCCAGTCAGTTACTTGCCTCTTTACTTTTCCCAATGTGAGGGAGAACAAATGTGGCCTTTCGGATCAGAGAGAATTGAGAGAACAGTGGTTTTAGCAGGTGCTTTTTGTGTGTGACCCTTCCCTTAAGAGAACAGGTGTCTGAGCTGGTTGATAAGAATGCCAATGGGTGCCTCATAGGGTTGGTGGGAAGACTGAGTTGTTTAACATATAAGAAGACTGCTGTGCAGTCCTGGGCGGAGGGTGGACATGTGGTATTTTCTTGACCCAGTGAAAAGGAGGGGGTACATCTTCAGGAGAGCAGTGCATTTCTTCCTTCAGCCATTGAGCTTCCTTTTGGGGCCACAAAAGCAAGAAGGCAGGATGCTCAGCTGTCAGCTGCACGTGGCAGGGGTGGAGTGGGATGGGGGCAAGGGGAGGAGGGCTGTGCCTTTCACAAGGGAGAGCTGAACTCTCAAACACCACACTGGAGCTAAACCTCCAATAAGTAACTGCAGCACCGTCATGTTCCTCAGCCCATGTAATGGGAGCCCCAGGGAACATTCATGAAGCCTTTAGCTCCAGGATAAGCATTTCCGAGTGCCCCACAAAACTCCAGTCCCTCTCCTAAGACCCCAAAGGCTTTATAAAAGATTGGCTGTCTGATATCACCATGGGGCTCCACCAATCAACCTTCCCCCACACAGTGATTTATCTCCCTGATTTCTCCTTTGCACCAGCCAGGGAGCCAGACAAGAACAGGCCGTCAGTGGGAATGGATGAGCGGACAATTAAAGCAGAGGATTCCGACTGCAACTGAAATGCCAGGGCTGGGCCCATCAGCCGCCTGCGCTTCAGAGACTCAATGTCAAACTCTGAGGGCCCTCTCCTTCATCTGATCTTTGGAAGATGGCCCTGAGCACCCAGCCCTGAGGCTAATTAGTGGACTGGCCCTAGGGCGTGCAGTCTGCCCTTTTCCTCCTGTGGCCATTTCCTTGCTCTTTGGCAGTTGCTGGCCCACAGGTGGCCCTGTGATTAGGAAGTTTCTGTGGTGTGATGACACAGCTGTTCCCATCCATTTCAGGACTCTGCAAAACTATAAAACTAGCCATTCAATCGCCTGGGTCCAGCCCTGTGTTCAGGGTTGAAAGTCTGGTGCTACCCTCATTCGGCTGCTAAGGGGGCAAGCTAAACACCTCCCCTACACGAAAAATCACCAGGTAGATATGTATCTAAGGGCTTTCCCATTTCAGAAACCCAGTGCCTGGGGGCAGGAAATGTGCCAATGTGTCGGTAGTAACTGGAAACCCATGTTTTTGCCTTTTTTTTTCCATTTAAGTAAAATTCACATAACATTAAAAATGACCATCTTAATCACCTTAAAGTGTATGATTAAGTGGCTTTTAGTGATCCACAAGGTTGTGCAACTGTCATCACTGTCTAATTCCAGAACCTCAGCCCCAAAAGAAACACCCTCCCATTAAGCAGTCACCCCTCATTCCCCCTTCCCCGCAATAACCTGCAGTCACTACAAGGCAGAGATCCCGAAAAACATATCTGCACAATACAGCTCTCTCCCCCTCTCCCCTCCCCTCCTCCTCTCCCCAACCCTCGCCTGTTGAAATTAATATGCCATGCGAGCTCCTTTCCTGAGGCTGACAGTCACCAAATGTGGATGGCATAGCATCTATTGCATTTTCCTTCTGGGAAAAGCCAGTGCTTCCCCGCCCCCGTGAAACTTATGTGAGCTTTGTGATTAGGAAATGATTGCCAAGTGCAAACTGCAGCTCTGTTACCTCCTTCCGAAGGTTTTGTGTTCCCTTGGGTGAGAATTAAGTAATGAGAATGGATCAGAATGTACTGAAAACAACAACAAAAACATGCGTGCCGTTAAATAATGCCTAACCTTAAGAAATCAGGTAAAAGAGGAAGGGAAGAAAGCGAAAATCAGGAATGGTAGTGTGTTTCTGATTGAGAGGTATGGTGTCTCTGAGTCTCCCAGTGACTATTTTCATCAGCAGAGACTATTCAAATGATTGGCATCACTGAAGCAGAACTACAAGGCACAGTGAGGGATCTGAGAAGACTTTCCAGAGGTAGTGCCAGGGAAGGATGAAATATCCTAGGCCCCCTCTCATCAGGCAGCATGTCCCTGGTCAAGTGACTATTTCTAGTCTTTCAAAAACCATAGCGGGTGTCTCTAAGTCTCACAAGGACTACCAACACTCACATATGCATCGCTCTTCCCCAAGGGCCATATTGAGAGCCACCAGACTTGGCACCTTGGGAGTTCAGGTGGTGGGAGCTGGCTGCAGCTTTGCACAGACCTGGGTCATTGGCCAGGACATGTGACTTAAAGACCCTCTGCTTGCTGCCCTCAGCTTCCTGAGAGGATGGAGTCAGGCCCATTTGCATTCAGCTGTTTGTCCCCCAAAATGAGATCATCTATAAACATGCAGGAACTATCTAGACCAAGAAAATTTAAACAACCCAGCAGCAACTATCAAAGCTCAGGCATGATGTAGGCTTCTTTGTTCCCTTACTTGATCTTTTACTTTTGAGGAGGCGACCCCTCAAAAAAAAGATACCCCACAGTCTAAAAGGTGTTTCCTATGCAATGAAGCAGTAAAGATTAGGGTCCAGAATATGCAAAGGATTCCTTGAAATCAATATTGAAAAAGGGGAAAAAAGTCAAAACAAATAGGTATCAGATATTGATAGGAAAATCTTGGAAGAGAAAACCTGAATGGCCCAACCACAGGAGTAATCAAGAAAATGCAAATCAAAACCACAACAGGTAACACCTATCAAATACCCAATTGGTAGAAATGAAAGAGCCAATCAATACCAGTATTGACACAGAGGTGGCATACTGAGAGCTCATGTTGTCTGTGGAGCGTAAACTGGTACAACCCTTGGAGACCAATTTACCAATATCTAGAAGATATATTACGCCAAAGTATGTTATGGGCCAACCTTCTCCATTCTCAGGAGAGCAGCTATATAGGGGTCCTGGGAGACGCATGCAGGAACATTCAGGGCAGCCTAGTGTTTAATAACAAATGGGTACCCTGTGGTATCTTTATACTGCAAGAAAATCAAAGGGCTAAACCTACATTTATTAATAAGTATACATCTCAAAAACAAACACTGAGTGAAAATGACAGTAGCAGAATGATACACAAAGCATGACAACAATTACATGAGATAAAATATGAAAAAAAATCCTGTAACTATAGTTTATGGACACATGGAAGTAATAAAGGTGTAAGCCAGGCCTTGGAATGGTAAAAGCTAATTCAACATAGCAGTCACCTCAGGTCGTAAAGTGGAAGATGCATTTATTTTTATTTTTATTTTTTATTTTAATTGTTATTCAAGTAGAGTTTTCTGTCGTTTACTCCCGTCCCAGTTAACACCCCCAGTGCTCCCCACCCGCCTTAGTTTTTGTCCATGTGTCCTTTATACTTGTTCCTATAATCCCTTCCCTTTTTCCCCTGAAATTCCCTCCCCTCTCCCCTCTGGTTACTGTCATCCCATTTTCTATTTCAGTGTCTTTGGCTATATTTTGCTTGCTTGTTTGTTTAGTTGCTTAGGTTCCTGTTAAAGGTGAGATCATATGGTATTTGTCTTTTAC
>PVKM010014580.1:0-28827 GCA_004027735.1 Carollia perspicillata
TATTTAGTTTGACATTGGTGGGTCCTTGAACTAGGAACTATATAAAAATCCTCCACAAAGTCAGTCACTTGTGAGCCATTTGCAAGTAAAACTAAATGAGCTGGTTTAGAAAGGCAGAGTAAAAGAAGCAGATGTGTAATGGTCAGCAGAGATGAGAGACCAGTTAGCCTTCTGTTGGGTTGCAGAGGTGAGAAACAGAGAGAAAATGAGAATGAATGTCAATGAGTGGCAACTGCCTGACTCTGAGTCTGGAAAGACTGGGCTTCTTTTACACCTCAAGGTGATACAGTATGCACCTGCCAAATACCATCCCTTTTCCTTCTTCCATATGGACTCCTTTGTGTTGCTTCTTTTTCTTGCAATAAAATAATCTCTGAAGCCCTGGCTGGTGTAGCTCAGAGGATTGAGCGTGGGCCTGCGAACCAAAGGATCGCGGTTCGATTCCCAGTCAGGGCACATGCCTGGGTTGCAGGCCAGTTCCCAGCAGGGGATGCATGAGAGGCAACCATACACTGACATGTCTCTCCCTAACCCTTCCCCTCTAAAGATAAATAAATAAAATATTTTAAAAATCTCTGCCTACAGCAATAGCCATCACCTATTCAGGACTGATTTTTCCATGCAAATGCCAGACCATTTAGAAAATCAATTTAAAATGATCTCATGTCATTTGGTTATCAGAACACCTAATTATAAGCTGATAACTGTTTAAGTATATAAATGAATAAGAATTGTAATTCACAGCATTGGAGTTATAAAATTAAGTATATGCTTCTTGATTTTTGTCTCCTCTCTGCCTCGTCCCTGTTTATCATTTCTCATTTAAAAACTTAAGCAGATATGTAAGAAACATATTAATATTACTATTATTTACTAGGGATTTAACATTGTTTAGAAAAACAAGGAGTAATGCCTTGCCTACTGAAATCCTCCTGGCTTTTCAAGTGATATTTATTTTTAAAAAACTTTGTTATAGACTTCTGGAAGTTATTTTGTTTATAGGCAAAAATGATAGATGAGGATTTTTATTCTAGGATGCAGTTAAATGTTCTGTATTTAACAGACATATCCAGCCCTGTATTTTGCATTATATTAAAAAAACATGAAGGTTTTAAACATTAATATTCTCTCTTGGTTCTATAAGAAATTGTGTCAAGTTCTATTTTACCCAGGAATTTTATTCAATGTTTCAGGTATAAATATACAAAAACTCAGAAAAGGTGGAATTTATTGATGTATTACAAGAGTTATGGCAGTGACAGCTTGTCATAGGCTTTGCAAAGAAAAGTCATTAGCCAAATGGAAATTTAGGTCAGTTAACAATTCTGAATGTTATTTAAGGGATCACTGAAATTATTGAAAATGGGCTTCATATTTCATCGTGGAAATGTCACACTTGATTCCTCATTCATTTATTTACAGTCATGCTCCCAAACTTACTTGAATATGCAACCAGTGAAGATCAATCATTTAATAAAGCTTTACTCCCTCACAGTTCCGAGTCTCAACAATTCAGGTAAATCTCTCCATCTCGTGTCTTTGAATAAACTCTCTCATTCTCTGACACGTACAAGTAAATGTTTATACATATTATATATACATAAATACATGTTACAGGTACTGAAGATATGAAAGTATGGTTACTTAAAACATTTTCCCTTTGATGTCTTTTAAAGAAAATGTATAATCTGCACTGTATAATGTGGGATGATGCAAATGGATGCCTTTCCGCTTCATCAGGGTGACCAAGACCACAAAGGGTATTAGAAAAAGAAAAGAAAAAGTAAGTTAACGTGGCAAGTAAACTGCAAGTAAACTAAATTTTCTTAAAGAAAATCTAGATTGAAGAGATGCTGTAAACTGTAAACTTCATATCTTTCAGAGTCAGAATTAATTTTTCTTTGCATGTGTTTTCATGCTGATATTAGACTTGGCTCATGGAAAAGACCACCTAGTATTATTTGAGATACACACAAATGTGTATGCATACATAAATACTTTTGAATCCCTAGTATGTTAGAATGGTTTCATGTGCTTTGATTTGAGCAAAATTATGTGACTATTAGAAATTTACATTTTATCAGTTATCTTAAGGTATGCTCTGGCATCAGTGCAAACGCTTTCTGATTATCCAATCTCTGTAACCAATCTCTGAAAAGTTCTGGTTTGTAGTTACTTTGACTTCCTCATTTTCAATGATCTCATTCTCCTTCACCCAATCAACTCATTCCCATGATCAGGCTCTAAAACTTTTTGCTAATACTTGTATCCCCTCTAGACCCCCAGTTTTAAGCATCCAGCTTTCCATTTATAACTTTTTATCATGCAGCACACTCTCTCTAGTGTCTGACTCTAATAATTCCTTGACTCCACCAGAAACTCCAATTCATTGATTCTCCCCATCTTTTCACTCTCTATCCATTACCTTTTCTTCAAACTTCTCTTTATCTGACTTCAATTCCACAGTAATTATTATTATTACTCTTGTGCATAGATTCTCCACACCTTTATTTTTCTCTCTCCCTAAATTTGCTGAGGAAAAATCCTACCCTTGTTTAATGAGTGTGTGCCACATCTGTTTAGAGAAATACACACAAGCACACTCAGAGTCAATTTATGATTGCAAACCCTAAACAGACTGTTGGCGCTTCCGATCAGTTCTACTGGACGAGCACTTCATCCTCTCCCCGCTGTGCTCAAGCCACCTATCAACAGTCTTTGCTACCACATTATCAACTGCTTTTCTTCATTCCTATTTCACTGAATAAATGGAAGTGGTTAGAAGAGACATTTTTCATCCTCGCACCATCGAATTAAGCTATTTAATGCAATGCCCTCTCATTCTTTTCTCAGCAAAATGTTTTATGAAGGTAGTATGCTTTGTTTCTTTTGTTCATTTTGTTTATGTATCCCCAGCACCCAAAATAATGAAGTGCTCCCTGTAAATAATTGTTGAGTGAAGTCAATCTAATCTGTGATGCCCTCTACAACTCTGGTACTGTCTTTCAAAACCTATTATTTATTCTTTGTCTCATACTTTTGTTACTTAGAACAGTACCAACATATGGTATTTCTTTGCTAAAACTTATGACACATAAACATGTGTGAATATACAGTATATTTAATCACAGTTACTCCAATAACATAAACTAACAACAAATTTAATGATGCTCTGACATCTTACTAGGGCATTTTTAATCACAGTTTAAGAAATTTACAAACCAGTTGATCTTCAATTAATCAGAAGATTCAAAGCATTCCATTCTATTAGAATTGTAACATATTCAAGTTTAATAATTATGTTCATTTATAATTCATTTTAAATGAAGCACTCCCTTCTCCTTGAGCTATATTATTTCTTTTATAGATCCTACACCACAGCCTGAAATTTTAGTGGCAATAGACAAAACACAAAAACATACTAAATTAGTTTCATTTAAATCAGGCACTTTATTCCTCAGGAGTCAACTTCCTCTTTGTGCGTTCTTCCTCTTTTCAAATAGACTCTCTCTCTTTTTATTTAATTTAAGAGACATGAACTGAAGCTCACAAATCACAAAACTTATCCAGATTCCAGAATTCAAGCTTAGGTTAATAACTCAGGCCTTAAAGATATTTTATAGTCTTTAAACTTTTATCTGTTTATGAACATCATGACAAAAGATTAAACTTTTGTTGTTGATTTCTCACTGCAGCAAACTTTCTCATGTCTGCACTTGACAGCTTCTGACTCTGATTTCATTCTCTATTAAGTTCATTGATGAAAATAGCAGAGAAAGAACAAGTTGTGTGGCCATCTTTACATTTATTGCCATGAATTAATTGTTCAAAGATTTTACTCAATAAGGATTTGCAATTTTCTGTTTTTTCTTATCCACTTACAGTCCTTAATGTTACTGACACTCAATATCGTTATATCGTAAGTAAAACTAAGAGCAAAAATGCCCACTCTCAATAAACTTATTAAAAGAAAGCAGTTTGCTTTAATTTTTATGTATATCCAAAAGTAACCTCTATTTTGAATGCAAAATGAATTTCTGGAAACCATCTTAAATGTTATTGAAATATATCATTTTATATTTTCTCATTAACAATATTGTACTCAAAACTGTTGTATTTTATCAAGACATTGATATAAATTGCAGACATAAGCAACAATGGGTGAAAAAATAAAAATGGGTGAAAAATACAAAGCTATGCTCTCATCCTGCTGGTTCAAGCAACGTAGAATGCCTCTGTACCCTCTTCCACATGATAGTAATTTTCATAGATGATGGGCATTAAGATGCACTGTCACCAAATATTCTTTGCCTAAATTTAAAATTTCTCACACTTTCTATGTTGTTCTATCTTTTTTATATGTTAGGGTTTTATTCAACCTTTAAGATTCCAAAAGCATGGCTATGTTATTAAAGCCTTTGACCTTCAAAAAGTAAAAAAAAAAAAAAAAGTAATAATAGGCTCTTATGTGCTTTAACTGGTACAACTTTAACATAGATTTTATTCTCTTCTGACTTTGTACCACAATTTGTGATATCTGTGTGGATGCATTTAAGGAAAAGACTGCTTCTCCTTGTTCCTGTTCAGGTCTTAGCAGAGAATGCAAAGTACTCAGCTGTGTGCTCTAAGGAAACAAGTGAGGTTCATGTATATTCTAAAATCAGTGAAACTGAAACATTGACTTGAATAGGAAGAGACAGCTCAGGTCTAATTCTAAATTGTATGCATATATATATATGTATATTATTTTGAAAAGATATTCTTAAAATTGCCATTTGGGGGGGTTGGAATATTTCTGTTTAATTTTAAAAGAAACACATGTGCATTGCAGATAAAAATTAGAAATGTGAATGAGCAAAAGGAAAAATAATAAAACATGTGAAATCTCACTGACTACTGTTAACATTCATTATGTATCTTTCTAGGTACTGTTTCCAAAGTGCTTCCCTCATGTAGTTCTCAAAGAAAAGAACAAAACAAATGAGACTGGGTCAAAATAGTTAAAAGCAAAGTGTTGTCAGTAAGCCTGAAACTATTATCTGGGTGATGCTATGACAAGGGGATTTTAAATTTTTAGTTAATCTTTATGTCCTACTATTTTCAGTTGACAATATATATGCAGTAAAAACAGAACAGCTAAAGATTCTAATGTACTTTTATGTTATTCTTATTGTTATTTCAAAATCCCAGTTATAGATACAGAATAATTACACTAAATGTCTTAAATTTACTTAGTTAATTTAGTCATAATACCCAATATCACTACATAATATGCCCTAATATTAATCACAAGTTGATTTGTTTATTTTTAATTTTGGTAATTAAAGAGTTATGTTAGTTAAATGAGAAAGTGTAATATAATTTTAAAATGCAATAGAAGTAAAACTAATGAAATTTACTTAGTGTTATCTATGATATTTAATTATTTTACGTTTTAAGATACTGTATATATTTTATCATTTTAAATTGTGTCATGGCTCTATGTAAATATTACTTCATAGTTAATAAGACTGAATGACATATTTTTAATAAAGTCATTATTTTTTCTATTGATCCATCTAAGTAATCTATGGAAGAGACAAGTACTAATTTTAAAGAATATGAGGTCAATCCAGAAAAAGTCCAGTCGTTAATGTAAGGAGAATGATTATGCAACATTGATGTGACCAGGCAGCTAAGGAGAGTGGGCTGGAATGTTCATGCATGAACAATGACAACTTCACTGTACTAATCAGTGGGGGTAGTAGATGGCATTGAGTGAGCGTGTATACTGTGTGGGTGTCACATTCAAAATGACTGAGTGAATAGAGCAACGAATCTGCATCAACTTTTGCATTAAGCTTTAATATTCCTCTGTGGAAACTATTCAGATGATTCAGAAGACCTCAGCTATGGGCAACTGGTGATTGGCAGCTTCATCATGACAATGTGTTTATTTGTGTATCACATCTCATGAAAAGTTTTTTTGGCAAAACGTCAAATCACCCAAGTGACACAGCTCCCTACAGCCTAGACTTGGCACCCTGTGACTCCTGGCTTTTTCCAAAACTCAAATCACCTTTGAAAGGGAAGAGATTTCAGACCATCAATGAGATTCAGGAAAATACAATGGGGCAGCTGATGGGGATTGGGTGAACTGTGTGACATCCCAAGGTGCCTATTTTGAAGGGGGCTGAGGCCTCACTGTTCTGTATACAATGTTTCTTGTATCTTATATCTTCTTCAGTAAATGTCTCCATGTTTCATATCACATGACTGGATACCTGCTCGACAGACAGTGTACACTCTCATCAAATAGAAGCACACCTGAGAGACATTGCAGGTTCTATTACAGACCATTGCGATACAGTGAATAGCACAATATATAGTGAGTCACACAAAATGTGTAAAAGTTATCTTTACACTACATTGTAGTCTGTTCAGTATGCAATAGCATTATGTCTTAAAACATCCTACATGTTTCAATTGGAAAAATATATGTTATTGCTAAAGAAGGCTAACCCATAATCTGAGCTTCAGCAAGTTATGATCTTTGTGCTAGGCAACGGTCTATCCTGAATATTGATGGCTGCTGTCTTATCAGGGTGGTGATTGCTAAAGGTTGTGGCAATTTCTTCAAATAAAACAACAATAAAGTTTCCTGCATCAATTAATTCTTCCATTCACAGACAATTTCTCTGGAGTATGCAATGTTGTTTGACAGCAATTTACCCACAGTAGAACTTTCAAAATTGGAATCAAGCCTCTCACACCCTGAAACTGCTTTATCAACTAAATTTACACACTATTCGAGGTCCACTGTTGTCATTTTTGCACTCTTCACATCACGGCATCTTCACCAGGGTTAGTTTCCTTCTGAAGAGACCACTTTCTTGCTCATGCATAAGAAGCTATTTTCATTGTTAGTTTTACCATGAGATTGCAGCAATTTACTCACCTCTTCAGGCCTTCCTTCTAATTCTCCTTCTCTTGCTATTTGCACTACATCTGCAGTGACTTTCTCCACTGAAGTTTTGAACCCCTCAAAGTCTCCAATGAGGGTTGGAATAAACTTCTCCCAGACTCTATTAATAGTGACATTTTGACCTCTTCTTGTAATCACAAATATTTTTAATAGCATCCAGACTTGTAAATCCTTTTCTGAAGGTTTTCAGTTTATTTTGCCCAGAGGAATGACTATAGAATATTTAGCTTTTTGAAATGTATTTCTTAAGTAATAAGACATAAAAGTAAAAAATCACTGCTGGATTCATGGGCTTCAGAATAGATGTTGTGTTAACAGGCAAGAAAACATTAAATCTTATTGCCCATGTCCATTTGAGCTCCTGGATGACTAGGTGCATTTTCAATGAGCAGTAATAATTTGAGAAGTATCTTTTTTATCATAGCAGTAGGTCTCAACAGTAGGCTTAAAATACCCAATAAACCATGCTGTAAACAGTCTACCATCCAGGCTTTGTTGTTCCATTTATAGAGCACAGGCAGAGTTAACTGAGCATAAGTCTTAAGGCCCTAGGATTTTTACAATGATAAGGGAGCATCGACTTTGACTTAAAGTCATCAGCTGAATTAGCCTCTATCAAGATAATCAACCTTTGAAGCTTTGAAGCCAGGAATCGACTAGTCTCTCTAGCTATGTAAGTCCTAATGACATCTTCCATTATAAAGCTGTTTTGTTTACATTGAAAATCTGTTGTTCACCAGGACATGAACTAAGTGGTGGCAGATGCTGGAGGATGGAGGGGATGCAGGGCAGAGGGAGGATAAAGAGGAGAAAAAAATTGAGACAACTGTAATAGATTAATCAATAAAATATACTTAAAATTATTCAAAACAAAAGAAAATCTGTTATTCATTGTAGCTACCTTCTTTAATTATCTTAGTTAGATCTTCTGGATAATTTCCTAAAACTTCTACATCAACAATTTTTGTTCTGCCTTGCACTTTTATTTTATGGAGATGGCATCTCTCCTTAAACCTCATGAACTAATATCAGCTACTTCAAACTTCTCTTCTGCACATTCTTTCCCTTTTTCAGTCTTCATAGAATTGAGGAGAGTTAGGGACTTTTTCTAGATTAGGCTTTGGTTTAAGGGAATGTTATGGCTGTTATAACCTTCCATGTAGAATACTAAAATTTTCTCCATATCAGGAACAAGGCTGTTTCACTTTTTAAAAAATATTCCTGCAGTCACTGAAATAGCACATTTAATTTTTTTCAATAATTTTCTTTTGCATTAAAAATGTCACTGTTTGGTGTAGGAGGCCTAGCTTTTGGCCTGTCTTAGTTTTCAACATGCCTTCCTCATTAAGTTCAATCGTTTGACTTACAGACCATTGTAGGGTTACTAATTGGCCTAATTTCAATATTGTTGTGTCTCAGTGTATAGCAAAGCCTGAGGAGACGGAGAGGGATCAGGGAAGACTGGTGGGTGGAGCAGTCAGAACAAAACAAACATGTATGAAGTTTACTATCTTATGTGGGCACAATGTATAGGCCCTCAAAAATTACAATAATAATATCAAGAATGAGTGATCACAGATCGCCATAACAAATAAAATAATAATCAAAAAGTTTGTAGTGTGAGAAATATCAAATGCGCCACAGAGACATGAAGTGAGCAGCTGCTATTATAAAAGTGACACCAACAGGCTTGCTCAATGCTGAGCTGCCACAAACCTTCAATTTGTAAAACAAAACAAAACAAAACACAGCACAACATCTGCAAAACAAAGCACAATAAAACAAGGTGTTTGTATATGAAAATGCTTGGCACCCAATTCAGATCTGTTGGTGAGAAAGCTTTAAGTTGCTTCAAATCACTTGACCACGTTGCTTTGCTTTCCTTTGAGAAACAATAAAAACCCTAAATTTTTCACTGATGTTGTGTCATATTTTATGACCTGTCTCTGGTTCAACACGTTTATCTCCTTTTCCACAGGTGTTCTCCTAGTGAGCACCGTTGCTCTAAAAGGGAAAGTATTTGGAGTTCATTGATCTTCAGAGGTCTGTTCTCATTGTCAAGTAGCCAGAAGTGACTCTTCTAAAGAGAAGAGGAAGATGTAATCCAGATTTCAGAGTTAAGAAAGGAATTTATGGATTGAAAATGGGTAGACTCGTTTCCCATCAGGATTTAAAAGAGTTTGTTTATAAATGGAATTATTAGTATGGTCGGAATGGGTTTGGAGAGGTAAACTGTCACCACTCCTAAGCCCTAAGGACTAGGAAGGAGAAGACAGTTACAGGAACCCCGAGTGTCTTGAGAGGAGCAGCGACTTTCAGTCCAGAGACGCCAGACTAAACTCACCGCTTGGGGAGGGAGTTGGAAGAATAAATACTTTGCTTTCATTCTCCCCTTTTCCTCTAGTTTTCTCCCAGCAAGACCTAAGGGACACATGAAGCCTTGGAAACCAATTGATGTAATACATTCATAGTGGCAAACCACGAAGACTAAATATGGAAAGCAAACAAAATAATCAGCAGAGTTAGTAAATATAAAATTAATGCATCTGGCTAAAAAATCAATTTAGATGAGAAGAAAATAATTTCTTATTTTACCGTAAGAGAGCATAATACATATTTATGAACAAAGAGAGGTAATAAGTGGATGCAGATTGAAGAAAATGTGGAAAAAGAATAGTTGAGAAAACAGATCTAAAATTAAGGACTTCTATATCAATGATACATTTAAGTACAAAATTATAAAGGAAATGGGGAATATATATATATACTGGATATACATATATACTGAATATATATATTCATCCACAGAGACAAGTTCCACTTTATGACTTGACTTTAATGTCAGACCATTCTCGGTTTCTTCTTTTTATTTTATATTTATGAAAGTTGGTTATCTAGCTTACTAAATTTTATGTTTATTTAAAATGAGCTCTATTATTTAATTCAGCAAATAGAGGGTCTGTCAGAAGTAAGGCCTGCTTGAGTGTGGTGGGCAGGGTAATAACATGCGTGTAATAATTTATAGTTTTAATATGAACATTTCATCTAAGATGTCATATGTTGTTCTTGAACATCATGTTGTTACATTACAGAATTACGTGCTTATGATTTTGTAATAAAAGATTTAGTAATAAAAAGGGGCATTATTTGTGCCAGACCCCTGTGTATTGAATAACTACTATATTTAAGGTACTAATACATGACACAAAAATAAATAGGACAGTTCCCAAATGTCTAACAGTTAAAAATATCCTGGAGGGATACAATATGTAAAACTATGATAATTTGAATTACTCTGCATAAACACAGTATAAGAAAAAAAATCTTTAGGAAACAATAATAGAACAGATAATAAATTTTGAGGGAGAAGATGAAAAAAATTTATAAAGAGGGTGCTGACATATGCTTTCAAAATGGAAGGAATAGCAAAGAGCAATCAAAAGAAGGAAATATGAAAATAGATAATTAATGTGGGAATGGTGAAAGACTCTAGTACAATGAACATGAGGTGCATATATAAAAGATGTGGTATGTGCTTTTCATTGCTTATCTAGTATTAATTCCTGCTTACTCCTTTACTAAGATGATTAAGATTTATTTGAGGAAGATATATTCTCAAGTTAGTAATGACACTTCCTAGCTACCTTACAGTAGTAATGCATAGCCATGTGATTAAGTTCTGGCCAAATTTGCTGGATATTCTAAAGGTAAATACCTTTTAAAACAAAGGTCATAGCTGGCAAGAAATGTTTGCCCTTTGTCTTTTTTTCCTCTTCCTTCCTGGAACACAGATGTGAAGGGTAGAGCCTTAGCTACTCTTTTATGACCATGGGACAATAAGTAGATCCTACTGAAGGTCTGAGTGCAGAAATGAAAGAATCCTGAATCCTGATAATATCATGGACCTGGCGTGCAAGTCTGGAGTGTCCATTCCCAAACTTCAGTGTATCATGTATATTCTTCTGAAACACAATTCCTTGTCTTGTTAAGTGACTGGTTAATGAGTCTCTGTTCTCACAACCAACAGCAATTCTCAACTGATAAATACAGAGATCTGATTGAAAAGGTAGCATTTTTATTGAGTTCATTTAGCGCTTATCTCAGTTTCTCCCAAGGTGTAAGCTTTAATTGGTGGTATTTCAAATTACATTTATGAGATGAATGACTGAATTAATTAATTAATTAATGATGGATCCTCCCATAAAGCCTAAATGGCATAGGTATTAAAAAGAATAAGGAAATTTTTCTCTGATATCCCAACATAGGTTATATTGAATAAATAGATGGATATTTTTAAGGTAGATTAAATTCAGTCCTCAAAGACTACATTAAGAAGAAGAATGCTTGATTTATATATTTCTACATTCTAGGTATTTATGTATTAGGAGCTGGATAGATACTGGTTGACCTTGAATGCCACTTCTCATGTGCTTTTATAGTATTTTATTAAGGTGGTGACTCATCATATTTTTTAAGTGAGCTAACTTGCCCTTGTTATAACTAATTCCAATTTTTAACAGCTAACAGTGTCAGGAACATTTTCTTTATACCTAACTCACATCCTTTGTACTGTTTTCAGAGAACATAGAGAAAAATATGCACCTGCTCTTTTTCAAAAACAAATCTAACAGAAGCCAAACTTTTATTTCATAGAAAACACAGCCAAAACTATAGTAGAAGAGCTGATATGATTAAGAAATCATTCAAAATAGAAAATAATTAGAAGAAGAAGTATCAATCACATACCAATCAATTGATGCAGTGTCACCCTATTCTCTTCTATCATTGTCATTATTGAAATCTTATGCAGAAAGGACTGTTGCAGAAAAATATAATCCAAGTAAGCATCTATTTATTATCTAAAATGCTTAGTCTAAAATGGATATGTGGACTATTTTACATAAAAATTGACTGATTTTTACTCAGTCTTATCACTTTATACTGTTGACACCTTTTTAAAATGTACAATAATATAATAAAATAGGTATATTTCTTCACTATATATATATATATATATATATATATACATGATAAGTGTAAACTAAATATTTATGCAGGATGCATATGCTAAATGTCTTAAATGTAGGGAACTTTAGTAGTTATTATGATTGGTGTAAAGAATAAAATAGGTGTAATTCAGTATAGTTATTAGTATAGTTGGAACATTGTATCAAGCATTGAAATATATCTCAGATTAAGATACCATATCTACCACTCTAGTATATTATGAAATGAGTCCTACTTTTACTTGTAAGAATGAGAGGTTAATTACAAATGAAAAGTACCGTGGGGGGTGAAGAAAGAGTAAAGTAGGGTATGGGGAATGTGGAAATATATCCAGGTTGAGAAATTTGAGCAGTGAATGGAAGTAATTTAAAAAGTGGAAATAAAATAAAGAACTCTTTTAAGGAGTTAGACTATAAAAGCAAAGAGAAAAATAGGATACCAATCAGAAAAGAGAGCCAATTCAGATAATCTATTTGTTTGCTTGTTTGTTTGTTAAAGTTTGGAAATTATTGAAAATATGGACTGTTCTCAATTATCAAATGGAAGTTGAGTCAGGAAATATAATGACTAGTTAGAAGCAGAGATCATAATGGAACTGACCACACTGGAGCAAATGACATTTTGTGATTGCTTTAAGTAAGCAAAGCTAAGATTCCCACCTTGATTTGATCTTATCAAATTGCATTTGTCCATGCACTTAGGTTTCTATTTTTCTCTTTCTTATGTTATAAAACGTTAATACAAGATAAATGAAAGAATTGAGTCTATACACTCTTCATACAGTCTATTGGTTCATAAAACTTGTTAAAAGTAGTGGGAGCTACAAGGACACCTGAATGATTCTCTCAGTAAGGATTGTGAACACATAAAAGCCTAGAAGATGCAAGATACATTGGGACACCAAACCAACTCTGTCAACTGTGCTAAACAATGTGAACTGAAGTTTGCATATGTGTCTATGAAGTTTGCATGGAATGAAAAATCATGATGCTTGCATCAGTGTGGTAATTGGGAATCATGACCAATGGGAGGGTTTCCAGACTAATAGCTAAATGTGCTGGCAGATTAGAAAAAAACACTTACAACCCCAGTGAAATTATTTTTCCAAAAATATTTTAATAAATTTTTCAACAATATCTGAAGACTTTGGGCACACTGAAATCTTGATGGTGGAGTGCATGAGTGAGAACACATATTGTTAAAAGATTAGCAATTTAAGTATTTCAGCAATTTGACTGGAAAATTCAAATTAAATTTAATGAACATATATACTTCTTTCTAAAAGCTGAAGGGAGGTTTATATCTCTATAATTTTATTTAAAAAGCCTACACAGGGCAAAAATGGAGAATATATTGTTCTTGAAAGATTCAAAACTATTATGAAAAAGACCACAGTGTATTCTATTTGTCACAATCAGACAGATTTGAAAACTAGTTATGATTCTGCCAATTTGCTAACTCTAAGACAATGACTGAGTTATTGGCTTCTTTGAGGCTCAATTTCCTCATCTTAAAGTGAGAATACTAGTAATAATTGCAATATATACTTGTTAGAATGTAATGCGATTAGAATACAACTAGCATGATCCTTGATGGGAAATAATTTAAAGACATTGGTACCGCAACTGTATAGATATTGGTGTTGGTATTTGCATTTATAGCAGTGTTAGCGCTCATATTGGTGTTGCTGTTGATATTGGTACTGGTATTGGTGTTTGTATTGGTATTGCAGTGGGTATTGATGCTGGTGTTGATGGCATGTGGACACATGTTTGTGTTGATTCTGGTGTTGTACTCATGTTGGTGTTGGTGCTGGTGCTGGCATTGATATCACTCCAAGGTGCAGACTGAAGGCCACTGTCATGGCAATAGAAAATAATTAGGCCCAAATTTTAGTAATCCACAAGGGATAGAACCACTGAGAAATAATATAAGGACAATTCATCTCAGTAACCTGGAAGACAAAGACCTTTGCAATGAAAGGCAAATAAAAGTTCCCAAAGTCCAACAATAAAATTATATCATATTCTCATGTAGATAAAAGACTCCCTTTTGGGTCAAGAGGGGAGTGTGAGCAAAAGACCTACTCGAGAGAATCACAGTGTAATTTGAATGAAATACTATTACCAGCCACATGGCAGATTATTATTTTCCCCATCAGTCCTCTTTTGCCTATGCTAATTCATCTGTTTTTTTTTTTTTAACTCCTACATCTAAAGAAAAGAATCACCTGCAACTTGGTCTTTTCAAAAACTGTTTCATTTTCTGTGGACTTAGGTTGTATTCATAATTTTAAAGCTAAAAGAAGTCCATATATATATATAATAAATTCTGACATCAAAATAATTTAACATCCTTTTATACAAGGACATGTTCTTACAACCGTATAGTCAGAAGAAATGGCAACTATATAAAACTTCTATTTATTCTCCTTTTCTTCACTAAAGTGCTGAGAAATGAAAGCATCTGTTAACTTTAAAATATATTAAACAAATTTGAAAATGGTGGGGGTAAAAGTGAAGCTGCTCAGAGTTAATTTCTAATTTCTATAAAAGCATAAAGTACATGTTGCATATTTTTAGAAATTGGAACACAGTTCATGGAGTAGAAATTTAATGGATATGTTCATTTCTTCCTGAAAACTGAATAAAGGGTTAAGACTACAGTCCTCACAGGAGAGCCAAAAAGAAAAATATAAAGACTGAGGTCACCTATGTAAATAATATAGAATGACTGACAATTGTAGGAGCAGTTCTGCATAATTGATGTAAAACCTTTGGCTACCAAAATTACCAGGATAAGTATTTATTTTCTGATTTTTATTCTATCTGTATACTTCAATAGTCGACAACTGTTAACATGTTTTCATGTTAGTTGTTCATATCTATGTCATCATGTGGACAACAAGCTTGGGCTGAGCCCATTGATTACTCATCTTTTATTCATTCCAGCCTTAGAAAATCTTGATCAGTATATATTTTTAAAAATAACTGAATTCCGCAGATTCACTATGAAATGTGATTGTAAAAATAAGGCCCATAACTTCTATTTTAAGTGAAATAAGCCAGTTGGAAAAAGACAAAATACCACATGATCTAACTTATATGTGGATTGTAATAAATAAAATAAACTGACAATCAAAATAGAAACAGATGCACAGAAGCATAAAAGACTGAAATCTATCAGAGGTGAGGGGAGTTGGGTGACTAGGTGAAAGAAGGTGAAGGGGTTAGCCAAATAACATGTATGCACAATCCATAGACACAGACAAGAGCGTGGTGGTAGCCAGAGGAAGGGGGGTGCAGGGTGGGTGGAGGGTAGTTGGAGGTTGGCAAAGGGGGAAAAATGGGGACAGAAGAAGACATTGCTCAGGGCAATGGGCGCACAGTGTGCAGATGATGTCTTATTGAATGGTACACTTGAAACCTGTATGACTTTAGGAGCCAATGTCACCCCAATAACTTCAATTAAAAAAAAAACTAAAAATAAATAAATAATAAAATTTCCCTGAATGTTTACTCTGTTTTTCCTTCCGTTATGAACCCGAACCTGAGAAAAAGTGAGTAATTTGTGGAGTGGGCTTTATGCAAGAATTTGAAGAAAAAGAGATCAATTGCCTAAAGGCTAAAAAGCGGGCTTCTTTTTTCTTTGTGCTGATTCAATAAGTGATAGGCTGGAATAAAGGCCTGACATACAGTAAGTATAACCAAAACTGGAAGCTGTTGAGAATGTTTGTCTTAATAAACAGGATGATAAATCTCAGGAAATACTTGAACAGGCTCATTGGGAATATGGGGCCAGCTCAGAGTGCCAAGGCAGGAAACACATGTGTGGTTGGAACAGACTGCCATTGTTCCTGAAAGAGTGCCCAGACGGGAAGCTACCTGGAGATGTGAGTCATGTTGTCATTCTTTCATCTGGTCACCCTAGTCTTTGTAGCGATGTCATAGTAGTAGAGGATAGAGAGATTGTTAAACACTTATACCTCGGGTTCAGGAACTACTTTCCTTGGTGCTAAAAGTCAGTAAGTATCACTGACATTTAGACACTAAAGCAAAAAACAGTTGCTCAGGGTTAGATTGGATGAATAGGGAGGGTGGGGAGTTAGGGTCAGGCTGTTTTTGGTTAAAAACTGCTGAACGATCAGCATAGTGTGGGCATGTGTGCTTGTAAATCACCCATCATGAAATGCACAAATGTGTTGAAAGTATTTAAAAAAAATTCATTGAGGCTGAACGCAGCCTCTCATAACAATGCAGCTGGTACACTGATAGAGATGGGTTCTAAGAACACTCACTGAGGGGGAGAAGCCCATAGTACAAGGGGCCCGCCCTCCAGAAGATAATTTCTGTTTTGGGGGGCTCTCCCCTCATACTTTTAAAAGATAGAAAGGGTCAGGTTATTTCAGAAAGTGAAGTTAGTTCAAAGTTCAAAAGTTAAATAGTATGAAAATATTAATACTAATTCTCAATATTATATTAATAAAATAAGAGAGCATCCTATGCTAATCTAAATAACTACAGAAAAAGCTTTAAAAATTCAGCAATTATTCATCATATAGGGCTTTTATAAGCAAATTAGAAATAGGTTTGAAATGGAAAGCTTTCTCCCTGAGACTGGGAATGAAGAAGAACTGCTATCAGTCATACTTTTAATTAATATTTACCAGGGGCCCTAGTCAGAATAATAAGGCATAAAAAGTCATTATGTTTCAAAGGAATGAAAAAATATCTCTATTTGCAGAAAATCTGATTTTATGTGTAAAATATTCAATAAATTTCAGATAGACTTTAATATAAATATGAATAATAAAATACTAAATATTTAGAAAAAATATTAAGTATCTTCAAGATGTCAGAATAACAATATTGTAAATAAGATACAATAAATACCAAGCACAAAAATTGAATAATTAGACTTTATTAAAATTAAGAGCTTCTGCTCATCAAAGACTCTAATAAGAGAGTGAAAATGCAACCACACACTGGGAAAATATATTTATGATACAAATAATAGAAGTCATTTTGCCCTGTGGCACTCATCACAAAGCATACTTTTTCATTCATTTGTGTAAATTTTAGGTTAATTAATTGTCCTCACCTAGAGCTTTAGTTTCATGAAAGCAAAAATGTCACATGGTTTTGCTCATCATTTTGTTCTACTGCCTAATACAATGACTAACGAGTAAAAGACAGTCAATAACCATTTGGTGAATGAATATATTTAATTTAAAACCATTACAAAATCAATAAAAATTAAAATGGAATGATTTGTATACTTGATTTAATTAAGATGAATTTTTGTTAATCTATGTGAGTCTTCTACATCAACAAAACTGAATATATTTAAAATTTTATCAAAGAAGCAAAGTGAATGGTAAAAATCTTGTAGAAAAGCCTGTGCAGTAAAGATATGTTTGAAGACTTGAACTATATTAAAAAGATTATTTATGCTTATTAAAATCTAATATGCTACCCTTAAGTAATTGTTGAAAATAAAAGATTGACAAAACCCTACATATCAAATTAATAAATTCAATCCAGACTTATTTAGGTGGTAATTTAATAATGGAATAATTTAATATTCATATTAATATGTAATATTATACATAATAATGGAATTATTTGGATAATATTAAAACAAAGTCTTTAAAGCACTTTTTACCATTTAGTATCAATAGGTATGCCATTCCACTTGCAGTTTAATTAGGTTTTTAACAGAAAATCAAAGTGGAGACTTCAGATAATTATACAGATTATGTAAACAACTAAATCAGCATCAACATAGTTGAGAGTAATTTAGACATATAAGAAAATAAAAATATATATTTCAGTATAATTTTTTATATTTTGATGTTATAATGTATTCAATTATAGAATATAATGTTACACTAGATTATGTGGTCATGTTTTTCAGCAATTGTTCGGAGTAAAACTTGCTTATTTGGTGACATTACATCTATTCCATACACCAATGTGAATTTTTCTGAGCCCATAAGATCAAGCTGCAAAATTCTTTCAGCGCAGTGATGTCAGCAAGATGGCGGGATAAAACATCCCTCACACATACCTCCTCCTCAGCAACAGGAATTTGGTACTATCTGTACATAAACAAATCTCAGTTATTTGCCTATTAAGTTCTTAGAAATAAGTACAACTTTCACAAAGTAAAGTAGTCTGAAATGAAAGTTTAAAACAAAATGAAAATATGAAAGATAGTTTCACTTTTATTGTAATAATGTATAAAATTTGGAAGTGTATTTTTAAAAGTCTATTAAATTAAAAAACACTATTATAGTGTTTATCTTCACATTTCCTGTCTTCTAATAAACACTAAGGGGCCTATCCAGGCACATTAAGGATTCATTTGACCCAGTAAATGTCTTAATCACAATCTCATTAAATGTCTCAAAGAAAGATTCAACCTATAGGAACATAGGTTGATGTTCCTGATGTATGGATGATGTTACTGATGTATGGATGAATGTGCCCAAACACAAATTCCTATTTGTCTATGATCTTTAGTTCTTAAATATGCCTTTCCTCTCTGCCATTGTAGATTCTTCCCATTTTCTTTATGATCCTTCTATGCTATTGTACTCATCGGATAAAAAAACTTTATTTTAATTTTATTACTACTTCTAAAGAAAGGACATGCTGTCCCTACCTGCTTTAAAAGCCTTTTGTCTTTCTTGGGCCAGCAATTCCCGAGGCATGTTCTCATGGCACACAGCAGAAGTACAAGAAAGCAAGCTCAACCTCAAAATAGTTTTCACTTCTTGTATCATATTCACTAAGAGCTCACAGGCCAAAGAAAATCACGTAGCCAACCTGACATTTGTGGGACAGAAATATATATTCTCCCATGAGAGTGGTAGAAAGAGGCATTGAATACTTGCTACAAAAATAATCTAATCTACTATACTTAACTAAAAAGGGAATTAAAGAAAATGAAAACAAACGCCTGAAAACTCCCCCATTCACTCTGCTCCACAAATATGAATGCTATTCAAATCCATTATGTCTATTACATGCTTTAGCACAAATTTAAATTCCTCTCTTCTTACTCTAAGGTTAAATATGTTTAAACAAGTAGTAAAGCTAAAAACACTTTATAAAATGCAATAATTAAGTTTTTAATTTGACACCACATACAAAAAAGGCATTTTAACTCTGATAAACAAGGTAAGATCTACTATAAATTGGTTTATAAAGAAAGGATGGTTAAGTGGTCAGACTAAGAAATTGCTCTATTTTTCACAAAGATTTTAAAGCTATGTTTACTCAAATGCTTAGACAAAAGAATGATGCTTGTGTCTCTATAATGCTTCAAAGTCAAGACAAGATTATTCATGCTAAGTGATTATTTCTATAGTTCATTTCATTGACGACCATCAATTTATAGTACGATGTTCTAATTTAACCCACTTCTTCAGTTCTTAATCATTGTAACAGTTTTATTTCTACCTACAAAATACAAAGTGACAGAGAGAATAAGACCATCTAAGAGAAATAGATTTCTAATCTTAATGTTGTGATTGTTTTTCCCCTCCCAAAAGATTCTGCCATACTGGGTTTCTGAGTATTATTACTTGACTTCATTACATATTGAAAGTTAATAGTTTGTAATTTTCATTCAGCCAAATAGACTAATTTTCAGATAGTCTATTCCTGGTATTCATTGTGTTGTTTACCTGTCATTACTCAATGATATATAAAAATCCAAGATAAATAATGGGTTCTGCCATCTTCACAGACTCTAAACAAATATGTGAAAACATAGTCAGATTTCTTTGAAAAAATGTAACCACTCTGATGAGAAGTTTTATTGGGCATATCCAATCTACAGTTTAGATAATTACTTGAAACTGTTAAACCTGACTGATTTTTATTTCTGTGCTATTAAGCAAGCACAAATTTCTGTTATTATATTTCTTTGTATTATTTTTAAAACAGTTTCAAATTTACAGAAGACTTGCAGATACAGCACAAAGAACTTCTACTGAAACACTTCAGTGTAAGCATGCTCTCCCCTGGCAGGACGCCCTTTCATCTGGATTGGTCTCCGACTCCCCATGCCAGCTTGCCTTCCACAATGAAAGCTCACATCTCTTTGTCCACCCAACCTCTTTAGAATGGAATTACTCAAGAAAGGAAGGGGAAGAAACAGCTATAATTATACTTTTGTATTTTTTTAGTCATTTTGGTTAAGGAGTACAGACTGTGTCATCAGCTATAACATCATAACAGAAAGATTTTGGAAAGTGTTACTGGATAAAATTGCAATTCAGAATATCTTTGCTTTATTTTATGAACTTGGTTACCCATCTCTGAGATTTCCTACACCAAATTGCTACATCTTACCAACAGCAAAACCAATCATATAAAAGCGTAACTCATATTTAATATTGACTGCTATATATTTTATATTATTTGGCAATAGTCTAAATTAAAAAAAGTTTGTACAACACTGAAGACATTTTTCAATGCATGATTTAATTGGCATATGTCCAGGCATATGAAGATAATTTTTAAATATGTTGTTACAGTTGTGAATCATACTTAGATATATTTATTATTATTACTATTGTGTTTTGAATTTATTTTTATTTTTCAATTTTACAGACTAATTCATCTTAAGTAACACACCTCAGAAGATGTTAGAAATCAAATTTTAAAATGTAGGAGAAAAAAAGATAGTCTATTCCAAAATAAAATATTTGTCTTTATTTATGGGAAAATGACCTGTTTCTGTAACATCAGGGGGAAGGAATAAGCATGCTATTAGTCCTAAGTGCATTTTCTACAAGTAAACCACAAAATGCTTTTGTGAATCAATATGCTCTGAAAGAAAAAATACCGAAACCTATCTAGAGGGGAAGTCATTTTCAAAGTCAAAGGACAGTGGTGGATAATGAGCAATGGAAAGTTTTTCTTTCTATTCAAAGTGTCCATGGGTTCTCTGCCCCTGGAGACAGGACTTAGGCACATGGACAGTGTAATGAACCTGAGGCAGACAACCTGCCTATGGAAACTGCTGCAGTGGTGGTCTAATATCTGATTTTCATTTAATTTCTTTCAGAGTTTTTACACAGATTTTTCCACTATTTTATATTATTGGGCCAGCCAAAAAGTTTGTTTTTTTTCCCATAAGATGGCTCCAGTAGTGCTTAATTGCTGAAACAGTTTTGTTAGATTGTATCTTGACAGCTGTCATATCAGTGTGCATTTTTAAAAACATGCCAAAATTGATGAACTTTTGTATAGCCATTTTAATATGAGATACAGAAGAAAATAAGCAATATTTTTGACATATTATGCTTTTTTATTTCAAGAGAGGTAAATGCAACTGAAACACACAAGAAAGATTTGTTCAGTGTATGGAGAAGGTACTGTCATGATTGAACATGTCAAAAGTGGTTTGCAAAACTTTGTGCTGTAGATTTCTCACTAGACGATGCTCCATGTTTGGGTAGATCAGTTGAAATTGATAGCAATCAAATATAGACATTAATTGAGAACAATCAATGTTATACCACACAGGAGATAGCTGATATACTCAACATGTCCAAATCAATAAAGTTATTGGTGAAAATGAAAAATGGGTGTTTTATTTTACGAAAAAAATCCACTCAGACTTTTTGGCCAACCCAATATAACTTAGAAGTACTGTTCTCCCATTTTCTCCTCTGATTCTCCTCCAAAAGCATATTTGTATGTTAAAATTTTGATAAATAAAATTGGTACATATGTTATGAATATTTTCCTTCATTAGTTTGTATTCAAAGGCAATCATGTAATATATTTCACTTTGGGCAAACTGTGTATGTCAATATTTTTCTTGTTATGTTATGGGAAAGATAAAAGAGAAGACAAACCATATTAGTTCAGAATCATACAGCTACCAAGAATCTGGAGTATAAATATTTAGATTTAACTATTATCCTCTGATCATTTATTCAGTAGGTCAACATTTATTGAATAATTGCCTCTGCCATAGAACTACAAAATGTTAGCCCCAGGAACACAGTGATAAATGAGAAAGCACCTAGGCCTTAGAGCTGCTGAGAGTCTAAACGGTGCCTCCATGGAGCAGCCTTCAAAACATTTGGAAAATTGAAAGTGAAAGTCATTCTATCATGTTGTGTTAATATCCATGAGAAGAGAACATTCACTTTAGAAAGAAGTAAATTGTGAGAGTCAATGTACCCAGAAAACGTTGATTAAATATTAATAGGTTTCTATGATACTTTGAAAACAAGTATAAGTAGGCATCAACATTTGGTCTAAATCACAAAGGATGCAGAATCTTTGAAAAGTAGAGTTATAAATTCTATCAATATAAACTCTATTTTAACATAAGGGTTATATTCCAACTGTCAAAGAATTAGAGAATTAATATAATATATGAGGGAAGACCCCCCAAAACCCTGGAATGTATTTATAAAATATTTTATATTTATTCTTACATATGTAAACTTTGGTCACCTTCAAAGTACTCCCATTCAATGCAATACACCTATCAAGACATTTTTTCCACTGCTCAAAGCAGTTTTTGAACTTGTCAATTTTTGATGCCTTTTGGTGTTTTTAGTGTTTTTTGTTGTACTTCTTCCACATGGGCAAAACATCCCTTTGATGACTATTTTAATCTGGGGAAGCCAAAAAAAAAAAATTGGTCAGGGCAAGATCAGATGAATAGGGAGGGTGGGACATTAGGGTCAGGCCATTTTGGTCAAAAACTGCTGAACTCTCAGCACTGTGGGGGCAGGTGCACTGGAAAATCACCCATGATGAAACGAGCTAATGCGTTGAAAGAATCTTTTAAAAAATTTCACTGAGACCAAACGCAGCCTCTTGTCACAATACAGGCTGCTACAGGGATACAGGTAGGTTCCTAGAATACTCACCTAGCAGGGAAAGCCTGTACTATAAGGGGTCTGCCCTCCAGAAGGTAATTCCATGTTTTGGGGGGTCCTCCCCTTGTATAATGATTAACTTCTTGACTCATTCTAAGCATATTCTGTTTCCTTAATTGAGGATGTTTTGAAATATCTGCTTTAACAGAATAATTGCCTTCAACCTTCATTTTACTTTTTCTTCATAAACATTCCGCATAATTGTGTGAGATAATGGTGTACCTCATTGTATGTTTTATTCATTCAAAATACTGACTAATAAATATATATTGTCTACAAATAATAAAACTGTTCACATTCAGCTTGGCTGATAAATAACTTCTCTTTCACTTTTGCTATTGTATATCTCAGTAGAATTACAGGTTTATAATGTCACTTTAAAAATTAATAAATTCTGAATTGATTTTAATTACTATAAATTCTTACATCCTATTATATGATATAGTAAAACTAAGGAAATATATGTTATCTATTACTATGTAACAACACTCTCTATGTCTTATAGGCTTGAAACAAGAACAAGATACTATTTCTCATAATTCTCTCAGTTGATTGGGAAATGCATATGCTGATTTTATCTGGGCTCACTTATGTGGCTGCCTTCAGCGGGAGGGTGACTGGGCTCGATGGTCCAAACGGCTTTAACAACATGTCTGGAAGATGGAGCTACCTCTCAGCTGGGATACTTAGGTTTCCCTCCACTTTGCCTCTCATCCTTGAGTGGGTTAAACAACACTTCTTTCCAGCATCCTGTGTTTCTTTACCCATTCATCCATTGAATATCACGTTGGTTTTATCTTGGCTATCATGAATAATACCCCCATGAACATGGGGTTACAGATACCTGTTCCAGAATGTGATTTCATTTCCTTTGGATATATTACCAAAAGTGGGACTGCTGGGTCGGTCATAAGGCAGCTATATGATTAATTTTTTGAGGAACCTCCACACTGTTGAGGAACCCCCACACTGCTACACCCTTGTACCTTCCCACCAACAGCACACATCTTCCCTAGCACTTACCTCTTGCCCTTTTGCAAGTTAAACAACTTATGTTTAATGATTAACATTAGTTTTAATTTCATAGTAAAATAGATTTCAAACTTCTGATCAAAGCGTCATTTTCAAAAATTATACTTTGAATATTTGCCTTGGAATAATCTGAGGGGATTTTCAATGGAGCATGTTTGAATACATCAATCCCCTCATGAAGAGCTGTGAGACAAAGCACTCACCATTTTGGACAGCTCTGAAGTTTTCAAACCTCCTTCCTTTTACTGCAATCAGATCTGTTTCCTGGTAACTTTTTTTCAGTACTTCTCACCTAAGCATTTTCTAGAATGATACCGACAATGGTACCCATAGTTCTCTTCATTCTCTCAGGCATTTATTTCTTTTTTTTTATGTGGGAAGAGTAGTCCTGATGCCTGTGCATATTCTAATGATTTGAAAACTCATGATGGAAGCTTTCTATGGTTCCCTGGACTACCAGGTAAGCCCTTGACTTTGGGCATATACTTTTAAGGTCCGTCTGAGGTTTAAGCCTATTTCTTTGTTACTACTGAGATTTATACACCCTTGAGGTGGTGATTACAGCCTGAGAGGTATTATCACAAGCATATGCTAACCTGTTACTGCTTGAGATGATATCTTAAAATAGCTGCTTCCAAGGAACAGTTTCTCAGTAGATCATCTTAGATATATACTAATTTTTAATCTCCCCTCTGAAGGTAAAAAGTTATTACTTTCTATGTATTTTAAATGACAGTGAAATATCCATTTTAGATAAACCATCTGGACTTAATTAAAAATAATAAATTAAGCTTATTAATGTATTATTTTAGTTTTTAATTTATTTTAGTTTTATTATTATTTTTACATTATTATGGAACCTAATGAAAGAAATGATCATATAAACAAATCTTTTAGAGTGAATAAGGTCAGATATACATTCTGGAAATTCAGACAAAAACATGATTGACAGAATTTCCTTCATCATCCCATTTCTTAACATTGGCCCATAAAATGTCCCTTCCCATTTGTAATAAAAAATCATACTTTCTTAAGTGCAATGAAGGAGATAACTAAAAATATTAAGTGAGAATTAAGAATTAGCATCTTGTGTCCTGAAAGAGTCTCTTTAAGGGTAGTCTAAAGTAGAATAATAAAGACCATCACCTTATCAGTGTTCCTAAGGACATGAGAGAGGGAGCAGTTTTAATCTGAGCAAGAGAGCAAACACCATTGGAAAAGTTTGAATAGGACAGTCTGCTCAAAACTTGGTGTATGCTAGTCTCTTCATGCATGTTACCTGCAATATTTACAAGACTCACAAACACTTTCATGTAAACATTATTCATCCTATTTAACAGATAAGGAAGAGAGGTCAGAGTACTTAACTAAGATTCCCAAGTTTACACAATTATCTTGTGACAACGATCAGCTTGTTTGACTCAAAGGATACACCCTTTCTTTGACACCACAAGCCAAGTTGTTGTTTTTCCAGACCCATGCTGAGGAAAATCCACAAATTCTAGGCTTATTTGTGGTCATTTTAGCAGTGTAGCATGACAGCAAAAGCAAAAAAGAGCGTGAGTCAGGTAAGCTGATCTTGAATTTCCCTTCACTGAGCTGTAGGTTTCCTGTGAGTCATTTTCCATCGTGGTATGTAGTTTTTCGCATTTGTAAAACACAAAGTTTAAGCTGGACATTCTCTAACACATCCCAGATTAGAAGTTCTGTGACTCTCAGATACCTGTTTAAGTTATATGTTCCTTTTAAAATAACAATTGTCTGCATTTAGAAAGTTGTATTTACTTTTTATGTCAGTTATTATAAACATCTGGAAATGGGATGAAGGTTTTAGTCTGCAAGACATTGGCACTGCCCTGCGATAACCCTGTCAAAGTCTTCCCACGCTGATGTCTGGTGTTTGATTTCTAGTTGAACAATGTGTGACTGAAAGTCTTTTGAGGTCAGTAATTCTCATTTTGTCTGACAATTTCAAGGTCATTTTGCTTATATACACAGTTAAATTTCTGAAGTAGAATGGCAGCGATCCATTTTATACATTTTATACCATGCACTGGTTTGGTCATTGGAAGAAAAAGCTGACATTTGGTTAAAATGAACAATATAACATGAGACCTAGAAAACTGTAAATGAAGGGGTTGTGCACCAATGATATATATGTAAATATGTGTCTCTATACATATACACACAAGTAAACACAGGTAAGCCCAGTCATTTTTCTTTCTTGAGACTGAAATACCATATTTCTCATATTTTTAAAATAAATAAAACTAAATCAAATGGTTTCAACACCAAAATTTTTGTCATTGAAATTATCTTTTACTTTGTAACTAAAAGTGAGGAAATTTTCTAGCACCTTTCCCTGTTATTATTTATTTTAAAGTTATAATTTTTATTTTACAAAATAGAAAATGTAACTAAGAAGAAAGAAAGCCTGCCTTTAACCCCACAGTATAGATAGAACCAATTTTAATCCCTTGATTCATATTCCTGTAATTTCAAACTTTCTCTGAGCATTTTCACATCTAAATGCAATCACATTACACATACTGTTTTTAGTTTTCATACCGGAGTTCAATCCACTGAGCCACACCCGCTAGGGACCCGCCTACTCATTTTTTAATCTGATTTATTTTGCGCCTATTTCATATGAACAAAAACAAATTAAAATAGTGAATGCTTCCAAAGCATTTGAAAAAATGGGTATAATAAAATTGATTCTATTAATTTTTTATGATTCTTCAGTTAATGATTTTTCTCATTTTTGATATTATTAAAATCAAATGTGCAATAGGTATGAATATATTCATTTGTGCTTGACTAATTTTTCCTTAAAATTAACTTTAAGACATGATTTATTAGGTAATGGTGAAGCAGTGTTAAAAATTTTTCTATATAATGTTAAATTTCACTACAGATTGTTTTAAAAACCATTTTACATTTATGCTTATTTCCTAACACTTTTAAACACCAAAACTCCCTTTAAATACTTTGACCACTCCGTTAACATTTTTCCACATGTTCATACAAAATATGCAACTATATGAATTATAGAAGTATTAAAGGTAAAATCCCACATTACCCCAACTGATTATCTTGCTCCATAAAATAAAAGCCTAATATTTTTGAATAATCTAAAAACCATTTCCCTTCTTTTGTCTTTCATCTGGGGTGTGGCTCACCCTAACTTCCAGTTCATGAGTCCTGGTGGAGCAAGTTCTATCCCATTTCAGGGAAGGGTATGTGACCAGGCCTCAGTCATGCTGGGAATTCCATTTGCCTTGCAACAGAGATGGGTTCAAGGAGAGACACACCCCTTGATTCAGAACAGTGACCAAGAGGATTGGAATTTTGTTCAAATTGAAGAAAGAATAGATGTTTGAGCATACCATAACTGGATGACACAGGACTGAAACTTCTGAAGCCTTCTTTCCACCACATGGGGTATACTTCTCTGACTGGAGCCAGCAGGTCACAGGCAGAATCAGGAGAATGGTAAAAAGTCAGTACTTGTAACTTATTCCTGGGTTATGAGAGATCCCTGGATTTTAATCATATAAAAATGAAATTCCCATTTGGATTAAATTTTTGGTTACCTACAAGTTAAAGACACTGATATAACCGATATATGTTCAAATAATTTTTTTAATCTTTAGTAGCTCAGTCTTCACCAAAATTTGCAGCAATGAGTTTATTTCTGAGTCTTCCAGGACTTGGTATTTCCTTCTGGTTTCTTTGTATATGCAGCCTATACTTCCAAACATGTTATAGAGACACAAAATATGTTACTTATTGTCCTAACTCCTCTGTCATCATTGGACACTGAAACAGTTATACTTTCCTCTTGGCAAAAACACATAAACATATAATACTGGTTTGGTGGTGATAAACTCCTTAGCTTTTTCTTGTCTGGGAAACCCTTTATCTGTTCTTTGATTCTAAATGATAGTTTTGCTGGGTACAATAATCTTGGCTATGGGTCCTTGTTTTCCATCACTTTGAATATTTCTTGCTAATCCCTTCCAGACTGAAAAATATCTTTTCAGAAATCAGCTAACATTCTTATGGGAGCTCTTTTGTTGGTAACTAACTGCTTTTCTCTTACTGCTTTTAAGATTCTCTTTTTATCTTTCACCTTTGGTATTTTAATTATGATGTGTCTTAGTGTGGTTCTCTTTGGGTTTATCTTGTTTGGGACCCCTTGTGTTTTGTGTTAAAGAGTCTTCTTTAAGAAGAAAATAAAAAAAAAAACATGAACAATAAAATGGCAATAAATATATATGTATCAATAACTGAATCTAAAAAGCAAAATAAACAAATAAGCAGAACAGAAACAGAGTCATATATACAGAGAATGTTTTGATGGTTGCCAGATAGAAGGGGTGTTGGGGAATGGGCTAAAAAGGTGAAGAGACTAAGAAGTACAAATTGGTAGTTACAGAATAGCCATGGAGATGTAAAGTACAATGTAAGAAATAGAGTAGCCAAAGAACTTATATGACTGACCCGTAGACATGGACCCATGGGGATTGTCTGAAGGAGTGGTTAGGTGGCTGGGTGGAGGGGAATAAGGAAAGAAAAAAACTGGGATCTGTAATAGCATAAACAATAAAATATAATTTAAGAATAATAAATGTAAGAAGAAGGGCCATAAAACACATAAACAAACCGCAACAAAATCACAACAACATAATCCTCAATATTTATTGCTGAACTATGTTTATAAATCTTTCTGATTATCTTCAAATGTTATAGCTCCTCCACCTGTACACAGTGAACTTTCAAAGAACAGATTGTAATCCTTACATTCTTTGTATTTTCCTCAAGTGTTGCTTTTAACAAAATAAGAACTCAATTAAAAACATGTGCTGATGGATTGGAAACCAGAATTTAATGACAAAGGGAA
>PVKM010014581.1:0-28856 GCA_004027735.1 Carollia perspicillata
TGGGATAACTGTAATAGCATAATCAATAAAATATATCAAAAATAAAAATAAAAAATAAAATTAAAAATGTTTGCTCTGTAAAAGACACCATCAAGAAAATGAAAAGACAAGCTACAGACTGGGAGGAAATATTTACACAAGACATATCTGATAAAGAACTGCTATCCAAAATACACAAGGAACTCTTTTTCTTAATATGTAAAGCATTTTATTGTATTTTTGCACTATCATTTATGCCCCTTGTATCCCTCTCCCCCTGTAATCCCCACACTGCTGTCCATGACCATGAATCCTTTTTCCTTTTTGCTCAATCCCTCCACTTCCTAAACTGGGCTCCCCAGAGCTGTCATCTGCTCTCTATCTGTGAATCTGCCTCTATTTTACTTGTTAGCTCAGTTCATTCATTAGATTCCACATGAGTGAAATCATCTGGTATTTGTCTTTCTATGATTGGTTTATTTCACTGAGATTGGTGCAGCCACTGTGGAAAGCAGTATTGGAGATAACTCAGCAAATTAAAAATGGAACTAGCTTATGACCCAGAAATTCCACTTCTGGGAATTTACTCAAAGAAACTCAAAACATTAATTTGAAAGAACATAAGCACCCCTATGTTTTTGCAGCATTATTTACAATTGCCAAGTTATGGAAGCAGCCCAAGAGCCTATCAGTAGGTGACTGGATAAAACAAATACTGGGAATTAATACAATGAAATACTACTGCTGTAAAAAAGAAGAAAATTTTACCCTCTGTGAGAGCATGGATGGAACCTGGAATGCACAGAACTCTTAAAAGTCAACGATAAGAAAGCAGACAACCAGATTTAAAAATGGGCCAAAGACCTTAGACACCTCACAAAAGAAGATACATAATTGTTAAATAAGAATAAAAAAAGATGTTGTATATCATATATCAATAGGAAAATGCAAATAAACAGTTAGATACCACTATATACATATTAGAATGGCCAAAATTCTTAATACTGACTACATCAAATACTTATAGAATGTTCCACATCCTGTCAAGAATGTGGAACATTCATTGCTCATGGGAATGCAAAATGGTACAGCTATTTTAGAAAACACTTTGATGACTTCTTAAAAAATAGAACATACTCTTATCATATGATCAAGCAATTTCACTCCTTACCCAAAGAAGCTAAAAACTTAGGTCCATACAAAAATATACACACAGATGTTTACATCAGTTTTATTCATAATTGCCAAAACTTGGAAGCAACCAATGTGTCCTTCAGGAAGTAAATGGTTAAATAAACTGGTAAGTCCAGACAATGTAGTATTATTCAGTGCTAAAAAGAAATGAGTTCTCAAGCCGTGAAAAGACATGAAGAAAGCTTAAGTGCATATTACTAAGTAAAAGAAGCCAATTTGGAAAGGCTACATAAAGTATGATTCCAACTATTTGACATTCTGGAAAAGGTGAAACTATGGAGACAGCAAAAATACCAGTGGTTGCCAGGAATGATGGGGGAGGAAGGAAGGAATAAGCAGAGCACAGAGGATTTTAAGAGCACTGAAAATACTCTGCCCTAAAATGGTGGAGAAATGTCATTACAGATTTGTCCAAACACAGGGAATGTACAATATAAAGAGAGAAACATAAAGGAAACTATGGACTTTGGGTAATGATGTGCCAAAGTAGGTTCATCAATTGAAACAAATGTACCACTCTGGTGGTGGGGTTGGGGGGGCGGCATTGATAATGTGGTAATTATGCATGTGTGTAGACAGGAGTATATGGGAAATCTCTGTATCTCCTGCTCTTTATACTTGCTCTGATATGAAACTGCACTGAAAATAATGTATATTAACTAATTTTCTAATTTTTTAAATGTACATTGAGAAATCATAGTTCTACCCCATTCCTATCTACCTCGTCTCCTCACCAATTCAAGTAGCCATTTTTATTAGTTTTTTTATTACTATGTCCAAATGTCTTTGTTTAAATCATAAACAAAGATATACATATTTTTTTTATCTTTGTTAGAGAAAAACTATCTTAGCATACAGACAATGTTTCTCTTTGCTTTTTCAGTTAAGAGTGATATATCCTGTAAATCTTCTTTAGCATAATATACATCTTGATTTTTTCATAGCGGCATAGTGCAGTCATACCTTGGTACTCATTGGCTTCAGACATCGTCAAACCTGGTACTCATCACATTTTGACATGAAAAAAATGTTTCAGCACTTGGCACTGTCCCGGGACTCATCGTGAGTTCTGGAATGAACTAACGACAAGTACTGAGGTACCACTGTACTCCACTTTGTAGTGAACAGAGTCCACCTCGGCAGCCACTGCTGATGTTTCCAGTCCTTTGCTGTTGGAGACCATGCCCAACGAGTGAGTTTATACATCTGCCATTTTGTAACTGTGAACATATAACTGTAAAATAGATGTCCAGAAGTGAGATTTCTGGACAAGGAGTAAAATGCATCTATAATTTTGGTAGTTATTGCTAGATAACCTTCCACAGGTGTTGTAACACTTTGCAACACTTGCTACCATCCTCAGTGTATGACTTACTAATAGAGTGTGTTGTCAAGTTTTTAGGTTCCTATCAATCCAACAGGTGAAAAATGGTATGTCATGTATTTCATTTTTACTTCTCATACTGTAAGTTCAGAGTTGAGCATCTTTTCACACACTTATGGGAATTTCTATTCTTTTTCTGGAATCTCTCTGCTCTTACCTTATAACCATTTTCCTGTGGGGTTGCTGGTTTGCAGAATTTCAGCTCTTTAAATATCAGAGAAGTTGCACCAGTGTCTGTGATATGAGTGGCAAATATTTTTTTCCTGGTTTGTCAACTGTCTTTTGACTTTTCCCATAGGCTGATTTTTTTAAATTCAGAAATTATGATAATATTGTCCTTTTATAATAGCTTACTTCTACTGTATTTTTTCATTACCATTTATCCCCCTTATAACCTCTTCTTTTTTAAACCTCACACAATATTAGATGGTAGCACGATTACCCTCATTTTGGAGAAGACACTAATAGGAACATTAAGTAAGTTGTCTGAGAACACACAAATCTGACCACACATCTACCTGACTTTGAAGACAGTGTAATATTCATCACTGCTCTCTCGTCCTGAAGATAAAAAATAAGGAAAGCAGTAATATCTAACACTTTACATTAATGATAGTTTTATCTTCACAACCCTATGAAGTTGATCTTATTATTGCCATTTACAGGTGAGAACTTGAGACTTCAAAAGGGTAAATGTCCCCAGAAGACATGAAACATTTCTTTGGAGATCAAGACCCCACAGTCCGAGTCCAGAATGAGAGGGCTTCATCTCCAGGCTCTACAGTCCTTGACCTCAGGGAACTCACAGTGTCCAATAGTAGAGACAGAAAAGCAATCGCCTGCCACAGCAGAGGTAGGTTAAAAAGCAAATAGGGCTGTGTACAGGTACATTTGCTATCACTCCATTTGCTATCATATGAGCTGTGTCTCATATGATTAGCGATAAGGTTAAACCATCAGACCAGTTTCCAAACAGCTGGGCAATCTCACCGGATGCCACACGCAGCAACAGTGGTGGCCATGGCCCCTAGCTTGCATTCATTGAAACACAAGTTGCCACAACCCAGCTTCTTGACAGGGAATATTCCCTTAAATTCACAATGTTCAGAGTTCTGTGGGGAGGAGGACTTTGTGGAGGACTTCCTGAGGGTCAGCGCTCTGTCTAAATTCCCCTAAGTCCACACTGTAAGACACAGTTAAGCCAGAATAAGCCAGACTGACAGGCTCAAGTTCCTGTCCTGCTTTAAAGATTGTCCTCCTGGGCAACTGTTTTCACTGAAATTTGATCCTAAGTGATGCTCTTAACTTATAATGAGAAGCCTTTAGGAATTCAAAAAAATATGTTTTCTGTTAAGATAACAGTAAGGATGCTTAGTCAACATGATCCCCAGTGTTTCTCTTTGAAAGAAAACGGAAAGTGACAGCTGCTCTCAGTGCCAGAAATAGCTGTATTCCTACTGAGACTGAATTCTGCTTACCTTGTAGGCCCCGAGACTCATAAATGACTGCGTTTCCCCGTCTGTGCTGCCTGTAAGGAAGATCAGATTAGAATCTGTGGCGCACACGTGCAGTGTGTGGGCTCACTTCACTCTCAACTCTGTCCTACTACCGTGCCCTTCTTTTCTTTGTACTTCCTTCAGTTTATCTTATTGAGTTGTGTGGGCTGCATTGTCACCCAAATTAACTTTAAATAACACAAGGTGTAAACATATAGTCATACTAAGTATTTTAGCCACATTTTTTATTCTTTTAAATATTGTTAAAACACCCTGATTGGAATTTTACTGATTCTAAATTATAACCCAAATTTTAAAAGCAAAGCAATATTTCTCCATCTGCACCAGAATTTTACTCAGTTCTTCTCACTTTGTGCTGACTTATAAAACTTCACCAGAAAGTTTGAAAATTTGTATCTCTGGTAAGAGAAGGGTCAAAGCACATTAGAATTCTTTCCACATCATGTCTGGCATACTAATTGCTGCCTGATTTAAATGAAGCTTAAGTCATTAAAAAAGAGTTTTCTGCTGATAACTGCTTTGAAGTTAACAGAGATAGTGCCTTTAAATTAAAGTAAAACTATAGTCACCCTAGAAATAGATAGGCCCCTATATGCTACAATAAAATCACCCAAGAGCAAACTAAAATAACCTAGAACATCTTAGTAAAATATTACTTGTTACAGAAGCAAAAATATAAGATTATATCAGAAAGAATTCAAACATAACCTTGAGTACATAGGTAGCATCTTGTTTCCCTTCACCATCAGAGAATTACAAACACGAGACTATTCGTACCACTGAGAGAATTTCCCTCAGTTCTCAAGCTTCTCTCCCTACCGCTCCACCCACAGAAGGCTATCAGCTTATTCTATCAGAAAAAAAATTAAAAACTGTTACTTCATACAATAAAACCTTAGCTCATCATGGTAAAAAATTGAAACTAAGAAACCTCAAATATATCCTTCCGAAAAAGAAAAGGTTTTGTTTGTGTTGCTTTGTCTATTTGTTCACTTGTTTTTGTTTCTGTTTTCAGTTCTGATGACTTCATGAACAACTCAGGGTTTACTCTCCCTAAGCCTTGGATCATTTTATACTTACACGAGCTGCTTCTAGTTATCCCAGGAAAAATCATGCTTTTAGACTTTTGCAATATTTATAACCTCAGAAAATCACCAGTGTTCCTGGAGTCTAAAATGACTATACCCAGAGGAACTAATTTTCATCTGTGCTTTGAACTTACACAGAAACCGCAGCTGCCTCTGTCTCTCTGGCTTAGAGGTTAATTTACTACAGGGTATTCTGTTTGGTTCTCTTTGGTGTTATTTAGCCGATAAATACTCCTTGGAAATATTGTGACCACCTGTGTCATGTCCTTATTATATTGTCAAATTTGGTTCATATCATCCTCTCTCTCTCTCTCTCTGAAATTACATTTTGTTGTTGTCAAGAATGAATTGTTCCTTCAGAAACCAGGAAAACTCCTGACTGTGTGTCACCTTGAGGATAAGTATGACAGGTAATTTCAGATCACCTCTTTCTTTTCTTCCGTGTCTTTGAAGGGAGGTGGGAGACAATCGTTATAAAGTCATTTGCCACTCACTTTCTACTACAGCGTATCTACTCACAGGATATTAAACTCCCAACCAGCAAGAATTAATATTTAATGGAGTTCTTAAAAATAAAGTGTATACCTCCCACTGATGACAAATTAATATGCCCAGAAGTTAAATTTCATATCAAAGAAAGGACACAAGTTATTATGTGCTGGGTTAGGGTTAAAACCTTAGATCTTTCTGATTTTCATCTAATTTCTGGAGCCCTTGTAATACCATTTCTTCATTATTTGTAGCCAAAAAGTCTCCTTGGGGCTGTCCCCCAGGTGTGGTTTCTTGAAAAGGGCACAGAGAAAGCGTTTCCAGTTATTTAAGTAAGGAAAAGAAAGGACAACTTGCTTTTAAAAACAGAAAAAAATTCAAAATAGTAAATCAGACACCTTCATACTTGCGAAGTTTACATATCCTTCACATTACCTAAGTCACTCCATCAACCACGTTTTCTTCGAATGCTCCAAATTTAGAAACATACTTAAAGTAGAACAAAGAGGAAATAGTAAAAGGCTCAGAGTTACAGTTAAACAAAAATTAGAATAAAATTCTGTGTGAAACATTAAAGCAGAGCAAAGATGCAATTGTGGTGTGCACTTATTAAGAAGAATGAGTCACATCTATCTAGACTGACCTGCAAAAATAGCTATGATCTATTAAGAGAACAAATGTATTGTACAATAATGTATACAGAATAACCCCATTTGTGTAAAATGAATAAATAAGCAAACATTGGTAAACACAACAGAAAATTCTAAGTTTCTATAAGCAGAGAGGAAAATGTGTAAGTACGCATAGCCAATAGTTAAGATTGGTCTTCTCAGGAAGGTATAATCAGAAAGAAGAAAGTAGTCTTCTACTTGTATCTTGGGACTGAGACCATAGACCTCCCACAGCTTTCCCACTAAAGGACTTGAGAGGAAAAGAGCTAGGAATTCAGACAGTGTTATTTATTGAAGCCTTCTACAAGGCCTACAAAGAAAAGATTACCATAGGTTGAAATTGGCCCATCTGAAAGCAGAAAAAAAATGAAAATTATGAATTTTGTAATGGAGACCATTTCTGCCCATGGCCCACAATCTGAGATGCCTAAAAGTACAGTGAAATGAAAACAAGAGTTGAAAAATGGAGTGCTTCGCAGGGAGGAGTTGTTCCAGGGGACAAAATTGGAATGCTTTCCCACTCGGCTACACGCTGTTATGCACTCTAGGAGCGACTGACCAATGAAACTACTAAAACAGCTGACCTGATTACAAAGAAGCAGCTGGGATGGAGCCCAGGAGTGGGAGGCAAATTTCTGGTGACTCCTACCACAGCTATTTTTTACCTTGACCCCTAGGCAGAGACCAACATGGACGCCATTCAGTTTAGAGTCAAATACATGAGCCAATCTTTGAGACTAAGGCAAGGCCAGCAGGTTAGAGATTGAAATTCTCATGCCCACTTTCACAATTCCAAAACTATCTTGATATGATGTCTGACTTTGGATTATGAGCCCATGGAATTCAGGGAATGAAAATTGCTAGAGAGCCTCATAAGCTGTTAAGGAAGTTGCTTTGTTTGAGCTATAAATCAACTCCCAGGATCCTGAAATTTTACTGAGTTAAGTGATCCAGGATAGTACTATTGGATAGCTCATTCTCTACAACATCCATCTGAGTTGTAGCCATGGAAGCAAAGAACAAGAAAGCAGAAAGCAGAATAGAAATCAAACTGTTTATAAAACATTCTCATTCAGTAGGTTTTGATTGGGGCTCTGTACTTTTAATAAACCAAATGGGTTTATTACACACACACGTAAATACTTGATTCATAATATAATATTTTCAGGGTACAGGAATCTGAGCCACAGGTAACTTCAGGCATTGACTTTCATTACGGGGTTTTCCCATCTGTTCAAATAGTCTCTTCTGACCAATTCCAGTTCCTGAGGCCCAGGAAGCACCAGGAAGAGACCTGCGAATTAAGGCCTAGGTGAACCACAGGAATCTGGAGAAAATTTTGGGCCAGGTAAAATGTTTTCCAAGAAAGCTTGCAGTCAAGATTCCAGGGTCCTAATCTGAATCATAATCAAAGAGAAAGAATAGAGATGTATGGGCTAGTATGAGATCCAGAGAGTAAAGTGAACTCATAAATGGATGAATTAAGAAATGAGGTCAGAAGGCAGGAGAATCTCACTCATGAATCATCACAAATACTAAGGCCATGAAACAAATAAGGGTGTTTGAGATCCACTTTTATGTGGAGTGTCTATGTGTGCCTTGGTTGATCTCCAGCCTCAGTCATCCCATGTCTTCCATTCAGATGTTCATGGGTCGTGAGCCTTCTCCCAGAGTCCATCAGTGGTAGCCAGTGGCAATTAGATTTGAACAGGCAACTCAGTAGCTGGGCCTGTGCACTAGGACCCAGATAACAAGATTTTTACAACTACCATCCTGTGGGTTGGTACTTAGCTGTCTCAGTCCCATAAGCACCTGGGAAGAGAGAAGAAAAAAAGCAACAGGTGCACTTAACTAGAGAAGGCAGCATATTTCCCATCTTTGAGCAAAGGGCACCTTGAACAGATGGAGGGTAATATTCATAGAAGTAGCTGAATTCTCGGTATATGCCTGTACCTGCACCCACTGATAGCACTCTTGCAGTGTGGTAACATGCTTCCTCCACTCACATAGCTTATTTCATCCTCAGCTATTGAAACAACATAATTGGCTTGCCAGTCGATCTTCTGTGTGCAGACAACTGATTTTGTGGTCCAAACTAATAAATTATGTAAGTGTTCAGAAAGCCTTTCTGGTGTCAGACACTTTGGTTCTCACTGTTCCTGTGTAAGACCTGTGCCAGCAACCAGGACTCCAAGACATAGAAACACACTGACTGACACCCCAGCAGAGGTGGCCAGTGGTGGTGGAGGCACTCGCTGCCAGGCCAGGATGACCTGGCCTACATAGCCTGAAACACTCCCAGAAACCCTGAATGGTGCTCCAGGAGGAGTCTGGTCAGGAGTATGGGACTGTTCATCTATTCCTCTACCTTCTCTGCCAGGATATCAAGATGGTCACTCATGCTATTTCCCCATATGTCATAGTCTGGAGTATAGCGTTCATCAGTGGCATAAAGAAATTGAGGTGCTAGACTTGTCAGGGGAAATCTTCCTGCTAAGTATATCAAAGCAAAGCTAAGCCTGCTCACGGGGTAACCTTCCTGGGCCACTATCAACAAGAGAAGCCCACCGTCTCTGGTGGGTTCCTTTCTTTAGGGTACTAGTCAGAAACAAAGGGGTCATTGCCAGCTCTACTGCAGCAGAAAACACTGTTTCCACCAAACTCATTTCTTCATCTGAGACATACAACTAGACTACATTTCTCAGTCACCATTGCAGGAAAGTGTATCCCTGTAGTTGAATTCTGTCCAATGTAATATGAGGGAGAAGTGATAAATGTCCCTTCCAGGCTTGGACCATAAAAATCTCTGAGGTGTCCAGGCATGGCACCTCTTTTTCAGCCTACTGGCTGAATATTGGTGCACTGGACTCTACATACTGAAGATAGAGCTTCCATCATCCTGGACTCTGCAAGTTACTGGGAAGCCAACTGGAAACATCTGAATTAGGTTGTTATATGAAAAAGAAATGAATGATTCTTGTGTTGAGTCACCTACTTGAGGGCTTTGTTGTCACACAGATTGATGTTCATGCCAAAATCTTCCTGACAGAGGTGGTTATTGAACACACTTTGTCCATATCACCATCCTCATTCATTTACCCACAAACTGAGATTACACAACACGGCTGCTTAGAGAAGCACATTTATGTCCCATTTGTGAGGCCAGGACAATACCACCCAGGTTATGATGGGACCAGAGGAGATGACCATGCAGAGATTCCTGAAGAAGTATGACTACAAAACTGTAATTTTAGTGTAAGAAGAGAGCAAAACTAATTGCTAGAAAAGCATCCCTAATGTCGGGATGAAGGGAGGAAGCCACTCACAAGAGAGAAAGTAATGAGAATATGCCAGGGGGCCAGTGAGCGAGTTGGGTGGCACAGCATGAAGATAATCACAGCACATGATGTAGCAAAGGTCCGCTTTCTAAATGTGTGAACCAACAGTGCAGATCTAGGCAGCGTCAGTCCCCATCTTTGATAGCCAGCACTGTATCTCATTACCTACCAGAAGCCTTTATCTACTGACCACATCCCTGCGAATCTCACTGCTCAGGGGTTATTTCCCACTCTATTTTCTTTAACCTTAGTCTGCACCTGTCAGACACTGACAGGGTTTTGGGGCTCCACTTCCATGTTCTCACCATCTCCATGCCTAGATGTGAACACTTCTCACAAGCTGGTGATTGCTGTGTTATGTTACTGTGGGTAACTGGCCTTTTTCTAGAAGAGGGAAGAACTGCTGTTTTTGCTCCTATGTTCTTTCTAACCCTGTAACTTCACAATACCACTGTTTATCAGCCCCTTCTGGGATTAAACAGAAAGCACCCAGATGAGCATTCAGGCTGCAAAAGGGGGCAAGTTCTCATAAGGCCCTGCTTCTAAGACTTCAGGACTTTGTGACAAGAGTCACATGCCTCTAAGTATTCCATGACCTCTTGGCCAAGCTAACATTCCTGTAGAAGGAGGTATCCGGCCTTTGGTTAAAGGTCTGAGCAGAGACTTCATCAGCCTGAGTCCCTCTCCACTACCAAAATCTTGCCTGCCTTTCTAGTGGTCACTGTGTCCAAACATCCTCCTAGGGAGAAGCCCAACACAAATGATCACATTTGGATTGTTCAGATCTCAAGTCTTCTGTTGGCCTTGGCCTCCAGGAGCTGTGCACTCTCTTAGCCTGCAGGATCCCTGCGCTGTATTCAGAAGTTCTCTCAGTATGCAATGGCCAATAATGCTTACTGAGGACCTTCGGTTCTTGCTTGCAAATGAGAAACATGTGACTTCAGCTCATGATGAGGATATTCATGTTTTATCACATGGGATAGCATCTATGCAAATTATCAGTGCTGAGAAGTCTTTAGCAGAGTTGAACCTAGTATATCCCAAGATGAAGATGTGATGAATAATGTAGGCAGATCACCAAAGCCTAGGGCCAGGAGACCATAGAATCCTTGAGGACAAGCTGAGGGTAGGACCGGAGACAACACGGTGAGTCACGAAATCAAAGCTAGGTTGAATGGGACAATCAGATTCCAAAAGAAAATCCTTCATGAATGGAGGAGAAATAAGGTGAAAGAAACATGAAAGCATAAGTAAGAGTATGGACAAATGATACTACGATTTGAAAAAAGCCTGAGTTTCTGTGTGTACTGAGATGTGGGTATGAATTTTTTTGTCTCCACTTTATGAGTCCTGTGGCCTCTTAAATTCAATTAACCACTTGAAGCCTTGGAGGATTTAAAAATAGCATATCTACCCCCCAGAGTTATTGTAAAAATTAGAAGTTATACATTTATGTAGATATAATACTTGCATCATCTAGCAGGCAGCAAATAAATGATGACTGTCATCAATACGATTGTTTAGTTGTAAACTTTCCACAGGTGGTAACAGTCTTAGCCAGGGCCTGGTGACTAAAATCATTATTCCTAACACTCATTCAGCCAACAATGAATCTCTATTTCATATTGAAAGCTTACTCTTCACTCACTGAACAAAGAAAACTTTTTTTACACATAAAAGTCTGAGCTAGCTGCCAAAAACCCGGTACCCTATGCAAAAACCCATAATGTCATGGGTTTTTATGTGACGATTCATTTTTATTTTAAACTGCCAGTATTTTAAAGATTTGTTACTAAGAATAAATTTGATTCATTTGATTCTATATAATACTGCACTGGCTTGGCTGCCTTTTTGTTCTTCTAAATTTTCTTTCTTTTTTTTAATTGAATAATCCTTTGTTCTGGCATCATGTTAAGATGCCTTTCGGTCTATTTATATATGCGACAACTTGGATTGACTTTTTATTTCAAGTTTCTTCCTGGCAAACACAATGAGCACAGTAAGCATACTTAATAAATGTTACATAATAATAGTTATTAAACGTTCTTTTAAAAGCTCAAGCAGTTTTTATCTTTAGCTTTGACTTTGGGATAATTTTATACTTCCCCAAAGCTATTTATAGGTCCCATCAGGAAGAACAGCTGAAAAAAAGAAAAAGTGTTCCCAGTCCTGCCAACACTATGGTGAAAATGATTTAAACTCTGAATTTCTGTTGCAAGTGTTCAAATGACATTCAACATATGGATGTTTAATTCCAGTAACAGAAAGCTTTTCCCATCCAGAGTCTTCCTGACGGAGGTGGTTACTGAATACACTTTGTCCGTATCACCGTCCTCATCCATTTATCCAAAACTGAGATCACACAACACGGCTGCTTACAGGAGCACACCTTTTATTTGCTGCCATCTGCCCATCTGTGGCTGTGCTCCTGGGCTGCTCCGTGAGTCATCTCTTCCTTTCATCCTGTGAAGCCTGAGCCGCAGCATATTTAGTCAAGGCCACAGATGTAATCACACATCAACCTTACAAATACAAGGAAGAGAGGGCCTCCTCCATAATGTAATTTGCATACCACAGGGTCAAAAAATTATATACATAAGCGCACAACAATTTAGGGTTGCCAGGTTTAGCAAATAAAAATTTGGCAGCTCTACCCGCTCTACATACTTGCCCCCCAGACTAGCCTAGATGCAGGGCCAGAAAACCCCCAGATTACCTTCTCCCCTAAATCAAGGAAGCAGGACTGTAGAGTGGGCAGGTCACTGGGATTACAGACTGAAGACCTGGGTGCTGATCTCAGATCTTGCCACCTCGTGCCTACTTGGTTTGGAGAAGTCCATTAGGATTTTTACCAAGATCCTATTGGTAAAAAAACAGGTCCATTGCCAGACTTCTGGGAACACTGCTCTCTGTGAGCTACCATACTAGGTGCTGAGGAAACAATAAACACGCCATCGGGGAGCACAGTATCTAGTGGGACAGAAACCTGGGAACTTAGGGAGAAAGGTGAGGCTAGAAACCGACTGAACTGATGGTTTTATGTTTGTTATTGAGGGGAGTTGTAATCACATCTCTGTCGGATTACATCACTGGATTTCCCTTCAGTGCGCACTTTGTTTTACTGTATATTTGTTTTCACGAGAAGCTTTTTGCCCTGGAGAGAGATCAAATGGAACCTGTTGCTTGGCAATAGTGGACTTCACACAGATGAACACAAGATACTGTGCTGTCTCGCAATCGAAGTTAATCGCAGCTTTTGAGACTACATAATACCTTTGGGGAAGCTGTACGAGAGAGCTCCATCTTTTCTCCCATCAGAGAGAAGAGTCTTCTGTGCCGCTCGCAGGTGCCTTGCTCGTTGGATGAGTCCTCAAAGAGGAGGTGAGAGCAGACGGAAACGCCCTAGCTCTGACAGCTTCCCGGGGAGCCCCAGCACCCACGGAAGAAGAGTTCTTCCAGCGCCAAGTCCAGAAAGGCGAAAGCAGTGCACTACTCACCAGAGCAAGTGGGGAGGGTGCAGACCCCCCTTGGGTCCACTCAGAGGCTTCAGGCCAGACTGAGGAGAACCCACCGCTACCCCCACACTGGGCAGCAGCAGTTCCTGGCCTCATCACAGGGCTCTGCCACATTCCTGTGTCAGTGCACTCAGCTGTTTAGTGGCTGAGCTTGGGTGGTAAACTAAAAAAATAAAAATAAAAATTGTTCTCTTAAAAGTGTGAACTTTCCATTATTCTATACTTTCTAATAAAAATGTACCTCTTAGATGAAGATACTTTCCAGTATCATTCATCTCATTTCTGCTCAATTGATTATTGGTTTTTCCAAATCTTGCAACCTCTCCATCCAGCCCTTCTCTTTCTGATGGTTAAATCTCACAGACTCTAAGTAACTTGGAAAGAGATCTAAAGTTGGGAGCTGTCAAGCTGTGTTTGAATCCCAGCTCTCCCTACTAATTGTTGTGAGAATTTGGGCAAATAATTTAATTGCTCTAAAAGTGTTTCTTCATCTTCTTATTAAGGTATAATGCATTTGCAAACCTCTAACAGTTACTGTCACAGAACAGATGTAAGATAAAATTACACAATTAAACATTTTTTAATTAATTTAAAAAATGTATAATAAGCTATGCTAACAGTTTTTGGTATAGTATTTGTTCTGTTTGCTACAAATGATTCAGCTGATTACAAAATTGTGGTTACGGTATCTATTATAAGTTAATGGATATCTTATAAGCACTGTCATTTTATGTCACTCTGAGAGTTCTGGTGACACAGCAAGGAGTGACAAAGCTGGCAAGGACCCTAGGGCTTCTGACTTCATCATCTCCACCCCTTCTCCCCAGTAGTCTTAGCTACTACAGATACAGCCCAGTATTCCAGACAAATCAGTATGTAATAGAACCCAACTGTGCACCAGGGTCATGGCCTTTCCCAAAGGGGTTCTGGAACTTACGCAATTTAAGGTAAGTGCCTGGGTGTTGGTATCCCTAAAATTTAAGCCACACTCAGCAAGTTCCACGAAATTTCTATGACATGAGAGATGGTGTCCCAAGAAGGGGCCCAGTCAGCTTGACGATCCCTTCCCTGACTTAGCCAAATGCAGTTAATGACTTAAAACCAAGAACAAAACCACCTAGGTTTTGTGTTAATATCCACAACCTTGCGATAGGTGTTACTGTTATGGCTTTTATTATGTAATGCGCAGGAGTAATAATCATCCCGTATGATGCTCAGTAAGCTCTCCTCACTAGGAACTCAGTCTGTTATCAGAGAATAATAGCAGCAAGGTGGCCTAGGAACAAATGAATCTTGGCATTAGGCCTAGGTTTGAATCCAACTATGCCTGAAAAGTTACTTAACCTTCTGGGAACTTAGTTTCTTCAGGTGAAAAAAGGAGAAAATACTGTGAATTAAAATAGGTCAAGTGCATTTTGACTACAATAAGTGGCCAAAACATGGCACCCATCATTATTACGGTTTGCATGCCTTTATGCTGAAAGTTAACGATGTTGTAATTGTAAATGCTGTCAAATTCCGTCAAAGAAAGGCATCGTCCTTGACAAGTGTCACAAATGATGAAGTTCACATAGGAAAGAAGTTCCTTTATATAATCACCTTATCAATTGATTTACTACTCCCTTTTAAGAAGTTTCCAAACAGTTCCAGTGAAAATCAGGAACAAATATTGTGCCCTGTGATCGCGAGAATCTGAATACAATGAATGTAGTGAGCATGTGTATCCCATCATCTGTAAGAAGTTTGCCTTGGGCATTTTATTAACGTCAACACTGAGATTTCCTCCACAACAATATAAAATAATTTTATTATCTTTGAATACTACCATTGTGATGATCTTTTGATGTGTCAATTTGTGTAAGCTGCATACCCGTTCGTTATTCCATAAAATACTAATCTAGGTGTTGCTGTGAAGGTATTTTTTAGATTAGGTTAGAATCCATAATCAGTCCACATTAAGGAAGATTATCCTAGATAATCTGGTGGGCCCGATTCAATTGGTTGAAAGGTCTTAAACGCAGAACTGAGGCTTCTTTGTGGAAGATGAAATCCCACCTGTGCAAGCAGCTTCGGTTTGTGCCTGTGGTTTCCAGCCTGCTCTCTCCGATGGCCTGCCCTTCAGACCTCAGATTGGTCCAGCCAGCCCCACAGCCATGTAAGCCGATCTTGCAACAAATCTCGTAATAAATGTCTTCCACGAGTTCTGCTTCTCTGGTTAAACACAGACTGACAGAGCTAGTAACTTGTGCCTTCTTTTTGCTTTAAATCTGACTGCACCTTAATACTTAAGGTGGAAATGGCTCCTAAAGGTTCTCTTTATTCTGAAGAAGTTGAGTGGGGTATATTATTTTCATGGTAGATGTGAAAATGCTTTTAGTTTAACATATTCCTCTATTTTGCTGTATCTTTCTTACCTTTTCATTTCAGAAGAAACTGTCAAATGTAGATTCAATGACAACCTTCTTTTGTAAATCAACCTTCTATTGTAACTCAAAATAAAGGAAATATGCTTAGCCCTGGCTGGTGTGGCTCAGTGGATGAGTGCCAGCCTGCAAACCAAAGGGTCACTGGTTTGATTCCCAGCCAGGGCACATGCCTGGGTTGTGGGCCAAGTCCCCAGTGGGGGGCATGGGAGAGGTAACCACACATGGATGTTTCTCGCCCTCTTTCTCCCTTCCCCTCTCTCTAAAAAGAAATAAAATCTTCTTTTAAAAAAGGAATATATTTAGCTATTACGTATAAGTGAAAAAGGAAAGATAAAATTGCATGACTGGAAAAAAACCTGAAACTCTTATATATAAATAAGTGTCATTTCCTATGAATTTAAAAGATTTTATTTTTAATTATATCTTACTGTTTGTGCTATTACAGTTGTCCCAGTTTTCACCCTTGTCCCCCTCCACCCAGCATCCCCCACTCCCTCAGGCAATCCCCATATCATTGTGCATGGGTCAAGCATATGTTTTCTGGCTACTCTTAACCTACACTGTACTTTACATTCCCATGACTATTCTGTAACTACCAATTTGTACTTCTTAATACCTTCACATTTCTTGCCCATCCCCCAAACCCCGCCCCAACACACATACATTCTGGCAACTATCAAATGTCCTCTGTATCTGAATCTGTTTCTGTTGTTTTTTAGAATCCATTGTTGATAGATGTGTTTATTGCCATTTTATTGTTCATATTTCTGATCTTCTTCTTAAAGAACACCCTTTAACATTTCATTTAATACTGGTTTTATATAATACTCCTTTAGCTTTCTCTTGTCTCAGAAGCTCTTTAAATGTCCTTCAATTCTAAATGATAGCTTTGCTGGGTAGAGTGGTAACTTCTGGCTGTAAAATCCAGTGGGGATTAAGGCTGCGGAAGGCAGAAACTTCTGGAGTCTCAGGCAGAACCTCTTAAAGGGTCCACATACAGACTTACTCAGACTCGCTCCCTCTGAGCTCCAGCATGTGAGTAGCAGATTGACAGGCACCAGAGACACACGGGAAGGAACTGAATTGCCTGGCATCAGCACAAGAAGCAGCGGACGGCTTTCACCCAGAGAGAAGCACTGGCACTGACCATTGTTCCTTTTCTGAGCCCTCCCTCCACACAGCCACAGAGCTGGAAGGCAGGCATCATATCTAAGATTCCATCAACCTGGCTCACACTGTTTACTCTACACTGGTGATCCCCTGAGGCCTTCCCCCACCTGACTTTCAGGCCCACCCAAGCTGTTTCCAGTGGCTTTTCCATATGAATGGCTTCTCTTAGCCCATTCTTCAGATTTCCCTAAGTTCTTTCAAACATCTGTTTTCAGCAAGCCCTGAGCCCTTTATGTCTTGCTAAGTTGCCCTAGGCCCAGCAGTGGCAGCAGCTGGCCTTGGTTCACAGCATGGCCTTGTCTGGGCACCTACAAGCCCAGCACAATCAGCAGCCATCTATGTATCATTTTGTAGCTTATTCTGTGTGACCCTGGACAAAACACAGTCAGCGGCTGACCATGGATGTGCCACAGCAATCAAGGCTTAACTACAAAAGGACAGTGTACACAGTTCACACAGTGGGTACATACTGAGTACCCAGCTTGGGTAATAGAAAAAGCTGGACCCTACAGGACACCAACTACGTTAGGCCACGTTACCAACCCTGGAAGAGGTAGCAGCTCTACCTAATATATAGAAACAAACAGGGAGGTTTTGAAAATGAGGAGACAAAGAAATATGGCCCAAATGAAAGAACAGAACAAAACTCCAGAAAAAGAACTAAACAAAATGGAGACAAACAATCTACTAGATGCAGAAACACTGGTTATAAGGATGCTGAAGGAACTTAGTAGGGATCTCAACAGTATTAAAAAAATCCAGTCAGAAAAGAAAGATACACTAATTGAAATAAAGAACAATTTACAAGGAATCAATAGAAGAATGGATGAAGCCAAGAATCGAATCAACAATTTGGAATATAAAGAAGCAAATCAGAACAACAAGAAGAAAAAAGAATCCAAAAAAAAAAAAAAATGAGAACAGGTAAGGAGCCTCTGAGACAACTTTTAGCATACTAAAGTTTGCATCACGGGGGTGTCAGAAGGGAAACAGAAAGACCAAGAATTTGGAAACCTATTTGAAAAAAAAAAGACAGAAAACTTTCCTAACTTGCTGAAGGACATAAACACACAAGTCCAGGAGGGACAGAGAGTTTCCAACAAGATAAACCGAATGAGACCCACTCTAAGATTCATCACAATTAAAATGCCAAAGGTTAAACAAGAGAGACCCTTAGAAGCAGCAAGAGAAAATCAGTTAGTTACCAACAAAGGAGCTCCCATAACCTGTCAACTGAATAATAATATAATTTTAAATGACCCAGCAGTAAAATTTTCATAACTCTTCCAGACAGAATTCTTTAAAGCTGTTTCTTAATACTAATGATCTCTTTCCAAGTTTCATTTCATCCTTGACTACCCTGGGAATTTCTAAAACTCGAGTATAATTACACAAAGACAGGCTTTGAGAGCTAATTTGAAAAGAAGAATAAAAAAAGCAGGATTTGAAACTAAGCTCAAATTTTAATTTAACATAAAGTATTATTCATGACAATTTTTCTAAGATAAAATGGAGTACTCTTCAAAAAAGAAAAACTCCACTTTAGAAATGTTAAACATTTATTCATTTTCTTACTGGGAGCATTTTTCCTGGTTGTAATAAGAATATGCACAAATAACCATACTTTTTGATTTCTAAATATTAACAGCCCAAAATTCAAAGTGATTTCCCCCCATACAGATCAGGTACTATTGTAAAATAAATTATTTTAATTACAAAGTACTAGTACCAATATATATCTAAGAAACGTATTACCATTTATCTGTAATAACAAACAAGTGTTTTGATATTTTTATTATAAAAACTGAGTTTTCAATAAAGGCAGTTTAGAAGGACTATGGTCCAGAAAATAGTTTGAATTAAGCAGTCCTTTAACTTAAACTAAAATCATGGAAGAATAAAATGTAAAGCAAGTGAACATTTTTCTGTGATATATACATAAATATTTTCATGTAAACAAAAGCAAAGATAAAAAAATTAAATATCTTTGTTAGCAACCAAAATACACAGATTTAAAAGGTTATTTTATTTTCTTCATGCTTCCATTGAACACGACTGGTATAAGCAGAGCAACAGGAATGAGATGAACCTTTACATTCCCCTCATACCCATCAGGAGGTTACATACAATAAAGACCTCTGTCTAGGAGAAAAGAAGTTACTAGGGGAATTAGACTCCAGAGAGTCACTTCAAATATTAAGTCACTCTTTTTGCTCTACTGTGAAACAAGATCAGCTGACCAGAATTTTGCCCGATGAAGAAGGTACAGCTAATACTGGTGAGATCCAGCACTAACATTTGTGGCAGCACATTGGGCTCAACGACAAGTAGATTTCCCCCTTAATGCGGGTTACCCATGCACTGGAAGATAATCGCTTCCAACACAAAACAGACAATGTTGAAGTGGGTGTATTTTCAACAGAAGCATTTCTTGAAGCGTGCCCCAGGGACCGCCTGTGTCAGAATCAGGGAGAGTGCTCCACAAAATAAAGCATACATCCCTGCGCCCACTCCCAGCCCCGCTGGGGGTCCTGGGCAGCTGCAGTGTTGATGCCCCCCTGGGAACACTTAGACACATATTCATATTGTAGTTTGCGTATCACTACTGCAGACTCTTAAGGATTTCTTTTGACCACAAATATTTCACTATGTCTTTCATGCTTCTTACCTATTGGCCAGAAGAAAAATAAAAACAAAACATTTCTGATTATGTCAGTCAGTGGTGATAATGAGTAGTGGTATTTATTTTCCCCTCAAGAAAATATAGGGGACTAGGCAACATATGAGTCTGCACCTAAATTTTTCAAAGGTACGCCATAGTACTTTTTAAAAAGCTTTCAAAATGTACACATAATAAAAAACGCTCAAAATGATTTGTAAACTGTCATCTGATCAAGATTATCCAGTGTAAAGAGAACTGCTGATCAGTGTTGCTGAATTCACACAAAGGCTCCTTTCTTCTGTTTTCTTTCACAAACCCTGGAGCATCTCAGCAGGCACTCCAGGGCTCTCACCAGATGATAACACTGCCCACCAGGCCACACAAAAGTACCTAAGGACTGCTCATAAAAAACGACAAAGACAACAAAAGCTCAGTTTCAACTCCAGCCTAAAAGGAGTCTCTAGGCCTACTGCCAATATGTAAGATGAATACAGAGCATGCTAACTTTCCTTAGAGAAAGTCTAAGGAAATACACTTAATGTCTGCTTGAAATCTAGTTTATATTGACAATGGAGAGTAGATACCCTTCCACATGCTGCTAGTATTTACCATTGTGTTTGTGTTCTGTAAGATACTTATGGACACAAAATTCTTACCTGTGAAGAACTTAAGCAGAAACCAGAGGTAGGTGACTATCATCAGATGATTTCAAAACAACATGTTAAAATAATACGCTTGAGTCCAAAAAAAGCTCTTTAACTGGAGAACGAGTTCCGACACCGTTCCGATTGCAAGAGCAAGGTTTCCCAGGTCTTTTGCGATGTGATCCACCTGGCAAAGCCCCAACCCCTGATGACACTGTGCCACGTGCTCTTCAGACGCTCACTGTTCAGAAATGGCTAATAAAATAAAGTGTAAGGAAGTAATACTGGAGACCAAAGAGTGAGGCTGTCCTCAATGGGTTCTCCAAAACTCTCCACTTTCATATGGAGGAAAGCACACTACGGTTGGGCCAGACCTTACGTCTGTCCAATCCAGCTCTCTGACTATGTAACTGAGGAAACAGAGGCCCGTTTTCCCCACTGGTTCACAAAGCACTAAAATTCAGAAAAGCTTTCATAAATCCGTAAGTGTTCATGGTCAACTTACCTATTTATAAAGCCCATCACATAGCCAAGAGGCTCTACTTTCAGCCCTTACACGCAGCCTTCGCCTGAAGCCACACCCCTGTCAGCTACTTCATAGAGCGTATCAGCGGTTTGCGGGAAGGGGACAAAGAAAGGGTCTGGATGCAGCTCGGGGGCCAGATCATAAGCAAGAAAATAATCATCTGAAACCCCAGACCCGCCCTGTTACAACTTGCTCTCTGCTCAGAGCGGGGCTCAGGTTTGCTTCTTGGCGGCAGACTGGCCTCTGAGCGCATCCACAGACCCCCGCGCTGCTCTGGGCAAGCACAGTAACGGTGCTGTTCTGGAAGCCCCGGCACATTTAGAAACGCTGAACAACTGGAAACCGCCAACCCTGCAAGACCAGGGCCTACGTACGGCTGCATTTCACTTCTCCATAATTGTTAAGTCACTTGTTTCGTAAACCAAAAAATCACCTTATTTCCAGATAGTGTCCTTTATTTGAGATTTTAAGTTCCACTGTGATAGGGAGATTGGGAGTGATTTCATTTCATTTTATATTCCCCAGACTTTCTTACAATAGTTTCACATTTCTTTTGGTAATTAAAAAGTGAAGTTATTTTTTAAAGGTTTTATAGTCTAAAAAATAAAAGGACATACTAAGATCCCCCCTGGCTCTGTAGCACCCACACCTGAAATGATGCGTGATGTGTCTGTGTGCGCAGGGGAACAGTGCCGCCCCAGGACTCCGATGGATTGTTTTGGATTGCAGCTCTCCTGTTAACCTTGGGCAGATTTTTAGTCTCTGAGACTTGCTTTCTTTACCTAAAAAGGAAGAAATAATACCTACCTCACAGGATGCTGTGAGGATAAAAAAATGCACAGTGCCTGGCACATGGTGAGTGTCCAGTAAGTGGTCGGGCCTGCTGGACTCAGTGAGAACCCTTGAGTAAAAGGAACCCCCTCAGCCCCCAGCAGCCGCCCCTCACTGCATCCCATTTAAATCTGCAAAGGTGCTCTGTCTCCTTAACTTTGCCCTATTACTCTGAAGAATCACTATTGTGCTTAGAAAAATTCCTACATTTCTATGTTCTCTCCTTTAAAACACCACATGCAGATGAAAGATTTTTTTAAATCTTCTTAGAAATGATAATGCAATGTTTCCTAAAGTACAACATGTCATGTATATAAACAATTCTGAAAAACACGATTGAATTAGTTTGTACACTGTTTCCTAAAGTGCACCAAAGCAAATATTAATGACCTTCGAAATGTCACTAACCCCCTTGGGTTATTTTTTAAAATAAAAGTAAATGTTTATCCACTGAGATGTATGTGGTTTTTGGCTCCAATATGATGGCAAAAAGCAGCAGTGTCTTCCAAAAGAAAAAGAATTAATAAACTCAACTAAGTACACCTGAGCAACATACCAAACACCTACAATTCAGTGTAACTGCAGGCTCAGTGAAGCACAATCCTGATTCCTACCTCCAAAACAAAGCCACCCAAAGGAACAAAACCCACCTCCCCACCCTGAATCGAGGATTTCTCTTGAATCCTGGAGGTAACATTGGTAATCACTTCCCTTTTGTGTATCCTTGGTAACAGATTTATAACTGGTCACCATTCCTTCTTTATACTGCACACACACACACACAAACCTATGAAAAACAATAAAGTGTAAGTGGAACAGCCATATGAAAGAAAATTCAGAGTCAGATAAAGAACCACCATCACCCAAAAGGTCTGGCAGTTCCAACATTCACACCACCGTCCGGTGTTCCCCACACACGTAGACGGCGCTGGGGCGTATCCTGCGCCTCGTGTGGCCAGGGAGCCGCGGCAAAAACTTGAAGGACTTGGGCATCATGTCCAGGCAGGCATCATGGAACTTCTTAATCCTCCAGTAGTAAATCAGTGGGTTCAATGCAGACTTGAGGTAGCAGAGCCAAAGCAGCCAGGTGCTAATCTCAAAAAAGTTGTGCTTGTAGTAGAAGTGCTCACTGAATGTTGCCACAAGGCTGTAGGTGGTGAACGGGGCCCAGCAGATGATGAAGACGGCGAAGAGAATCAAAATGGTGGTGAAGGCACGTGTTTTAAAGCCCATGTCGACGCTCATCTGGAAGGGCCTCTGTAGACTCATGAGACCCAGTTTGCTGGCCTGGCTGAGGCATATACCCTCAGGGTAGCTATGGATCCTCAAGGCATTGTGCCGAAGAGTGTTGAGAATACCCATAAACGAGTACAGTATCACCAGGAAGGGTATGAAGAAAGAAATAAGAGAAATCAAAATCACATAAGCCTGGTATCCGGGACTGGCTGAGTACCCAAACACGCACTGCGGGGCTCGGGAAGGTATCTGCAGGTCAGGGTTTCCGACGGCCAAAGGGAAGGCTATACAAAAGGAAGTCGCCCAAGATACTGCAATCAGAACCTTAGCCCTATATGGATTTAGCTTATCCTGCCTCTGGACTATAATAAGGAACCTATCAATGCTAATGATGAGCAGGATGGCTACTCCCTCAATCACAAATAACCAGAAAAACATAGCAGATACCCTACAAAAGAACTTCCCGAAAATCCATCTGGTAGTAAGAATGGTTACCAAAGCAAAGGGCATGTTCAGCACTGCCAGCAACATGTCTGCAAACGCCAGGCTGGCAAGGAGGATGTTAATGGCAGATCGCATGGCAGCTTTCTGGTAAACCATGAGGCAAACCACCAAGTTCCCAAGAAAAGACACAAACAGAATAAATATCATTATAGCAGAAAGAATGATTTGGAGGGGCAAGTTTAGGCTCTTATAAACTGCTGGTGTTGGGGGTACAGCTGTGCTATTCACCGTCAAGGAACTCATCCCCGTGGGAGCCATGGTTTCAGAATTGTATCTCAGCAGCGGACCAATGCCAGGATGCTGGAATGGTGGAGGGACCGTAACATTCGCGTAGGTGTTTTCATAGACTACAAACGTGGTGTTGGTTGCCCCAGTGTGGGATGCCGTCAACATTGCAGAGAAGACCATGGTTTCAGTGGGAGGGAAGGCGCCAGCAGGTACGCGGGTGTTCTTCAAGCATCTCAACACCGAGCAGCAGTATCACGTTTCACTGATGGGCTTGGGAACACGTCCTGGGAAATAAACAAAGTCGTCCATCTTCCACAAGAGTCCTTTTGCCTGGAAATGAGCCCAAAACACAGAAAGTAAATGAGAAATGAGGTTTGTAAACAACTTTTGACTTCTTACCTTTCATCACAAAGGATCAGGTTAGCTTTTTTTAACCCTTTAAAAATATTTACATCTCTAGCAAAGGCAGTACTAAAATACTGATGTTCTGTCATTTTATTTTTAGTCAACCATGGCAGAAATTTCACATAGGAGGTGAAAGTGAAAAGAACCAAAATGTATTATTGCTTCAAAGTCAAAAGTTACAACCTTATTTTTAATTCTTCTTTTAAATTTCTACCATTTTTGTAATGTGGGTTCTTCCTTCTTTATTGCAGAGATAACCTCTTTAATTAGAAAGAATTCTCTTTGGATTTCTGGGTAATTCCTTTACTAAATCCCAAAGATTGGAGGAAAAATAAATGCATGGGAGCTTAACTTGCTCATTATTTGGACTTAGAATTAGTCACTAATTTCAGGAGTAAATCCCAAAAGTTCACTTATTCATTTCCTGGGGTACGGAGGGTGGAGGCACCCTGCTTGGCAGGCCCAAGATCCAGCCCTATAGCCCAATCATGGAATGTCTATCATACCGGCATCTCTCTACAATCGCCTCTGTTGTCAGGGCCGCCTTAATGAATAAGGAGAACAATCTGCTGTTCTAAGTATTAATTTTACTAGTTAGTCCCACTTTTATAACTCCATTTCTTTGTCCATACTAGATGTTATCCATCTTCACATGTTCACTTTGAAAAGCAAAGTGGCTGAGATGCCATACTGAGGCAGTGATCTCCAACTTTATTAACCACAAAGGGCCCATGATGAGGGGGCTGTGGTAGTTAGAAAGCCATGCACCATAATCTCTTTAGAACTACCTAAATATGTGTTTGAATAAGAATAAAGACTGTGCTTGGTACACACATCAGACTCAATACAAGTCTATCTATGGAGAAAAATTATAAACAGGCAAATATATATCTTAAGCCTAATATAACAACTATAATTGTTCTTGGTCAAGTAAACAAACATATATCCATCCTGAAATAGTACACACTTGATTGTGTGTTTAAATATAACTGACATACAACATTAATTTCATTTTGGATATACAATGATTCGATACTTGTACGCACTGTAAACTGATCACCACAGTAAGTCTAGTCAACATGTCATCATACATAGTTAAAATTATTTTTACTGTGATGAGCACTTTTAAGACCTTAGCAACTTTCAAATATACAATATTATTAACTATAGTCACCTGCTGTATATTGCATCCCCATGACATTCATTTTGTACAGTCTGACTCCCTTGATCCATTTCGTCCCTTCCTATCCCCCCACCTCCAGGAACCACCAATCTATTCTCTGTATCTATGAGCTTGGTTTTCTTATTTTGTTTTGTTTAGATTTCACATATAAGTGAAATTATACTGTACTTGTCTTTATCATCTCACTTATTTCACTTACTATAATGCCCTCAAGATCCACCCATGTTGTTACAAATAGCAAGACTTCATTTTGTTTATGGCTGAATATTATTCCATCGTGTGTGTACATAACCACATATACATTCACACATACATACAAATAGGGGCATGTATATACCACATTTTCTTTATCCATCCATCCACTGATGAACACTTAGGTTGTTTCTGTATCTTGGCTACTGTGAATAATGCTGAAATGGACATGGGGCTGCAGATATCTTTTCAAGTTACATTGCTGTTTTCTTTGGATAAATGTACAGGAGTAGGTATTATATTATATTTAATATTATATTATATTATAATATTATTATGGTTCATATTATAGTTCTCTTTTGAATTTCTGGAAGAACCTCCATAATGTTTTCCACAGTGGCTGTTCCAATTTACAGACCCCTTTTCTCCACATCCTTGCCAACACTTCTTGTCGTTTTTATAGCAGTCATTCTAACAGGTGTGAGGTGATGTCTCATTATGGTTTTCCTTTGCATTTCCCTGATAATTAGCAATGCTGAGCATCTTTTCGTGTACCTATTCGCCATCTGTATGACCTCTTTGGAAAAATGTCTATTCAGATATGCCCATCTTTAATTGGCTTGTTTGGGTTTTTTTTTGTATTGAGTTGTACGAGTTCTTTATATGACATGGATATTAACCCCTTATCAGATATATGATTTGCAAATATTTTATCCCACTCAGTACACTGCCTTTTCATTTTGTTGATGGACATACATTAAAACATTGTTTCCCAGACCAGCTTGAGAAACAAAAACAAAAAATGGAATGAAGCCAAAGCAAAACCACATTTAAAAGATGCTTTTAGGTTATTATATATACATATATAATCATAATATTTTTTTGCCATCGAAGCCTCCCATTAGTATAAGAACTTCTAATGCAATTGATTCAATTACTCGTTTATCAAATATTTACTTTATAACCTAATATGTGCCAAGCACCGGAGAGACAGCAACAAACAAATGGTTCCTGGATTTCTGGTTAAACAGGGCAGACTAACCATAAACCCTGCATCTCAAAATCACACTAAAATGACAGTAGAGGGATTTTTTAAAAAAACAAAGTTACAACCCAAAAGGACAAACAATAAGAATGAAAGACACATTGATAGATGGAGACTTTTTTTTTTAAGCAAAAAGCAAAGGGTAATGTGGTAACTGACTGAACAGACCTGAACAGAGGGCTCCTTATCCTCGACACCTCCAGGGAAATAGGCTTAGAAGAAGCAGACACACCCTACAGACCCCCCATAAGCTTTGGTTTGGGAAGTACCGATTAGGTAAGACAGGTATCACACACAAAGTCGTGTGTGTGTGTGTGCGTTTTCTTTGTCTACCCTTCTCCTTTCCTAATTGGAATTCCTGGACATGTAGCAAGGGCCTATATATTTTTGCCTATAATAAGCCCCTGCTGCACGTCCAGGAATTCTGATTAGAAAAGGAGAATGCGGGACAAAGAACACACTAGGGCGGAGGGGAGTATACTCCTGAGTTCTCCTGTGAGGTACGTGGAGCCTGAAATAAAGAGTGAGGCATTTCACCTCAAATTTCAGAGGTAACCCAAATTTCAACTTTATTTCATTAAAAATAAAACAAAAAGCAATCACTTTCAGGGTGCAATCTGCTTTAAAACTAAAAGGAATAGTCTACAGATAAATTTATATCACAACAGAAATGTCTACTTTTGGGGAGCTGAATTCTGTTTGGGTTTTGGGGTTTTTTTTTGCTGTTGTTGTTTTTTCATTTACTTATAGGTAGAGTAACAGAAAGCTTTGAACAAACTAACCAAAAGAGAATATGAAACAATTAAGTGTAATCGATGAGGTGGGGAGGGGTCCATTTAAAGTTATTTTTATAAAGAGATTATCATCACGGCACTAAAATTTCACTTACTTTCAAGGTATATCCAACTTAAACCCTACATGCAATAAAACTAAAGGGGAAAATGCTACGAGCACATTTTAAGGATGAACCTCAGGCAGTGTTCTATTTATACTACTGCTCCATTTCTGATATATTTCTAATTCTTACCAGAATGTTTACCACAAAAAAAGAGAATGTTTCTCACTTTCTTATGAAGAAACATTTAGTTCTTCCATGGACATGTTTAAAGTTAGATTATTAAGCATGAGGATTTATTTGCATTCATGTCACTTTTCCCCACAAATAATAAGGAGAAATGAAACTAAATATCAACGAGGGCTCTGTTCAAGGAGAATATTCTAAGTGATTTCTGATGACAATTAAAGCTGAAAGTCAAGTGGCAAAACAGGTCAACACTTAGTAGAAAAATATACTAATTATAATTAAAACCCAGGAAAAATTTTAAGTGGCTAATAGAAGATTAACCTTCTGGAACCTTTCTAGAAATACAAAATGAAAAAAAAAATAATGAGCCCCAAGGTGACAAGTTTCATTAATATCCCTTTTGTCTCCTATTTGCATTTTTATTCTTGGGCTTACATTAGATCATTGTTCTGCTGAGAATCTTCACCTGCCTTGAAACTATTATTGGGGAAAATGCAGGCCATCTTCATTTCATCAGCCTTTTTGAATAGTTCACAGATATATTACTTCCCTGCCATGCATGTTTCTCACAATGATATTTGACTGTAAATTCAATATTTGGAATGAAACATCAAGTCTAATTAGATCATGAACCTGGAATCTTAAAACAAATCATAAGCCTGCTGAGATCTATAACTGCTATGTTAAAACTTGAGTATCTCCTGTTATCACCTATGAACCATTTGCATAGGGCAAGGGTGAAAAGATTTGTTCTGTTTTTTACTCCTAAGGAAGTACCTGGCACACGAGTTTTGATGGCCCCAAAGCACACTTCTGAGTTCCAACCTCATCCACCCAAACACTCAGTTAACATCTCCACAAGGATATCTCAAAAGCACCTCAAACTCTGCACGTCCAAATCAAACTTAGGGGATGGCCCCTCCCCGCTCTAAGCTCCCCTGCACTAGTATTCCCATGCTCCGTGACCGGATCACCACCCACCTGGCTTTACAAACAGAAACCTAATGGTCACTTTCATCTTCCTCCCTCAGCTATAATTGAGTCCATCCTCCAAGAACCGTACGTTTTAACCCCTGAATATTTTTCCTATCAAGCCACTTCTCTCCGACCATCTACAGCATCCTGTCCAAACTACCAACAACTCTCATAAGGCAGAAATTTTTGCCTGGGTTCTTCACAACCAGATTCCCAACACCTACTACAACTGCGCCTGCCACACAGTTGATGTTCAATAAACACTTGTTTGATGAAAAAACACCCCCTGCTAATTATTCATCCATCCTTTTCCCTGTTCACTTTGTGAATTCTTACACGTCCATTCCTATGGGAATCTTCCCTGGTTCCCTGACCAAGCCAATCCCCACCCCTATTCTATTGTCTCATTCTGACGTGTACTTCTCCGTGATAACACCTGATCCACAATCATTTTACAGTGTCCGCAGCATCCCCTGATGCATGCCTGGGCCTCTGCCCACCCCACTCTACCCCGCCCCGGCCAGACAGCAAACTCCAGAAAGGCATGGGTGTGATTTTTTTTTTTTTTTTTTTGCCCAGGATTGTATCCAGAAACTCAATTAATAGCCTGGTGTACGGTCTACACTCAAA
>PVKM010014582.1:0-28868 GCA_004027735.1 Carollia perspicillata
CGTGCTGGGGCCATATTTCACCAGGACCTCAGCACGATCCCAGGAAACCTGGTGTTTTCATGGGAGGATGCTTGCCTATTGCCATTGCTCACATTTCCTTGTCTGAGTTTATGAGAATGTTCAACACAACAAAGGCCAGAGTTCCTGTCCACAAAATAGATTACAATCTATCAGTGTGAGAAGGACAATGCAGCTGGTGCAGCACTAGCTCAGTCCTTGCTCATAAACACTTCGCTGGCCTTAGAACACGGGTGACCGACAGCAAGGCATGTTTATACAGCTCCTTCCAAAAATAAAGTTGAAAAAAATCAGTGCAGTCATAATGTCATCATTTCCCAAACTCAAAAACATAGTGATGTTTTTGTTTTTGATTTTAAAAAGATCCCCATTGAGAAATAAGGTCCCAGATACTAAAGAGAGGAATTGTACTCTAAATACAGCAAAACCTGTGAACCACAGAAAGGTGTAAGGTCTCCATTGACAAACAGAAGCTACAGAGACAAGTCCCTTAGATTTATTTAACTCAAGATTCTTTTATTTCACAGAGTGCAGATGCTTGAATATAAAAGCACATGAAGAAGGCCAACACTAAATCTTAGTCCTCCTAACATTGACCTGAAAATGTATAATTGACTTGGTCGTATGCACATGTTTAGGAAACAATGCTACGGAGTCAAACCAGTTGAGCTCATTAGTCCTATTGACTCCCTGATCAATAAATTGACTTTGCCACACGATGTTTCTCTCAATACTAGAAAGAAATAAAGTTCAGCATTAGAAAAAGTCGATAGCTTTCAATGCCACTAAATCAAACTACTCCAAGTAGCTTTCTGTTTCTAATCTTTACTCATTCTTATTTTGACTTTCATTATGAAATACATTTGCACTATATTTTTTAAAATATAGAAATAAAGAAACCAAAAGACAAAAAAAAATATTTTACTCTACCCAGTTCCACTGCCTTCTGCAGAGGTTATCACTATTTTTAGTTTGGTATTGGTCTTTTCAAACTACTTTCTATATCAGAGTATTTACTTAGTAGTACAGTGCATGGCTTGTATTTTTAATATCTTAACCTATGTAACATAGTACATTATTCCACAATGTGCCTCCATAGTCCTAGCAACATACCTTAGAACATTTTAATTATTTTCAGTCATTGCGGGATAACCTACATTGTGGGTTTCTCTAGTTAATTTTACTATCTTCCTGGTAATTAATTGACATTTACATCATGGCTAATTTTTGCTACTGTACTAAAATGCTACACTAAATATCCTAGTGATATCCCGTGGCTGCTTCTTTGTTTCAGAAATTCTCAGATAATTTGCCTGTTCACATTGAATATAGAATGCATGTATTATTAATTTAACCTGAAAAGCTGGGAAGAGTGGTTATATACAGTAATGACTGCAACTTTTGTTGAGTACTAATTGTTTACCAGGGACTATTTTAAGTTCTTTACAGGCATTGACTAAATGACCTTTAAAATGACCCTATGCAGTATGCAGACGATGTCTTATGGAGTTGTACACTTGAAACAGGTATGGTTTTGCAAACCAATGTTAACCCAATAATAATAAATAAGATCAAGTAACATAACCCTATAAAGTAGCTACTATTTTTAGCCTTATTTTACATATAGGGAAACTGAGGCATGGAGGGATTAATTGCCTTGCAAAAAGTCATAAAACAAGTGAATGGAAGAACTGATTTGAACCCATACATATTCCTGGCTCCTGTACGAGGTCTGTCCAGAAAGTATTCAGCCATACACTATGAAAAATAGAGACATTTATTGAAGAAGATTCAAGGAACATTGTACACAGGACAATGATGCTTCAGTCCCCTTCAAATTAGGCACCTCGGGACCTCACACAGTGCTCCTATATTTTCCTGAATTTTATTGATGGTCTGAAATCTCTTCCTTTTCAAAAGTGATTTTAGTTTTGGGAAAAGCCAGAAGTCATAAGGTACCACACCTGGGCTGTAGCGGGGGCGAGTCACCTGGATGATTTGATGTTTCACCAAAAAACTTTGCGGGAGATGTGATGCATGAGCAGGTCCATCGTTGTGGTGAAGCTGCCAATCACCAGCTTCCCATAGCTGCAGCCTTCTGAATCATCTGAATAGTTTCAGCAGAGGAATATTCAAGCTTAACACAAAATTTGATGCCGATTTGTTGCTCTACTCACTCAGTCATTTTGAATGTGACAGCCACACAGTACACATGCTCACTCAACAGCAGTTACCGCCCCCACTGACTAGTACAGTGAAGTCAACATGGTTCATGCATGTACATTCCAGTCCACTCTCCTTGGCTGCCAGATTACATGGATGTCATACAAACCATTCTTGCTATATTAACAATGGTTAGACTTTTTCTGGACAGAGCTTGTATTTCTAATGTTCTGCTGTCCTGTCTCTAAGCATGACTATATGAGGGATGAATAGAGTAAAGTTCTCAGGTAATTTTAGGGTCTCCATTTTTTTTTTGATGGGGAGATGGTATGAGGGATTTATGTGGTGACATTTGAAGTGACACAAAGGTTCAGCCAGCCCAAATTAACAAGATTAACAAGATTTAAAGAGAAGAGCTAAGGAAATAAGAATCTTTAAAATATTTAGATGGACCCCAATGACCCCATTTTATTCTTTAAATATATGTCCCTGGAAGGCACATAACAGTGTTACATGTTAAGGATGCTGAGAATCTGGAATGCATCTAGGAAAAAGGAAAAACAGATTAAATCGATACAAAGTAAATCTTAAGGATATAATTGAATAAAATCAGGGTTGTTCAGTGGCTGTTTAGTATTAATTGTATACATGGTCTTGTTCTAGGTGGCAGAAATGAAGACAAAATACTTTAAACACAGTCCCTTGAAGTATCTGCTCATTATGCATTAAAGGAGAAAAAATCTGGGATAAATATTTGTGGTTATGATACAGGAATATACAAACTTCATATCGAATTCCAAGAAACAGTTATGGGACACCCACTTTGTGCAGGACACCATCCAAAGAGTCATTTCATTCCCACAAGGAGCCACTGTCACAGCCAAGGAAACAGAGGCCCCGAGTTACTACACAGTGTACACGGAGGCAGAGCTAGTGACTGATTCAAACTCACATCCGCCTTGTCCCAAAGCTCGAATGTTTCTTAGACCTCCCCGCAACTACGCACATTGTTTGGGGGAAAAGAGAAGAGAAATGAAAACCAATTACTCTTTTCAAATAAATGAAAAGTTCTTCTAAGAGGCCCATAGAATGGACAGTTAATCTGGGGCGATTTCAAAGGAATGTACTGAGGCACTTTGTGTGAGTTCAAAATAGTCCATAAAGAGAAGTCTCATTCCAAGAAAGTGTGGGTTGCTGATACTAATATTTGTATGGTTTGCTCTAGAACACTCATATACCTTGTTAGATTATGAAAAAGTGTCCAAATTGTTCAACACATAGTTACTATCCTCAGTCCCCTGACTCCTCACAACTCCTCTTTCGCCCTAGTTCCACCCCTGGTTTACCTCCATCTGTCTCCCCATTATCCAGCAACAAATGATGGTAACATCTATAACAAGATGGGCCTCTGGAATCCTTCTTCGGAGCAACTGCCCCTGTCCATTCTGATTGGTTGATGGGCATGACATACCAGTTATCATTCTGAACACATCCCTACACATAATCATCTGACCTTACACGATCAAGCAGCCAACTGGGTCATGTTCTCTCTCACGGTCTCTTTCACCTCCATACCATTATCTTATGTTACTCAGTAGGGGATTCATAAATCTGAATTACTGCCAGGAACTGAATTCAAGCCAGAAAAGCTGTTTTTTCTTAAAGTCTTTCCATCATTATTTTGTTTTTCTTTCCATTTCTATCAGCATGCCTAAAGAACAGTCAGGGTGGGGATGCTAATCTTATCTGGATCCTAAACTCGACCATAATAGAGTCATATAAGAGTGATCTATATAGTCTGAAAGAATCCACTCTGTCTTAAATGCTGAACTATTGGAATCGCAATTTGAGATGTATGGTAAATACTCAAGCTGAGACATAAAGGCAATGGAAACAATGCTAACAAATATGGATGAGCAACTTAACCCACACAGTAAGTACCAAAGACCACCTAATAAGCCTTCCCAATTTTTATTTCTTTTAATCAAGTAATAAGGGGAAAGGGAAGAGTAGCATTGACTTTTGAGTTTCTCAATAAATATTCAACTAATGATAATTTTCTCCATCAAATCGCATCCCACAAACAGGGATGTGAGGAAGAAGAGATTGGTTTCAATAGGCAGCATGACCAAAGGCAGCCAGTAAAATCCCATAGGGGTTAATTTGTTCATCTCTTTCCTCCAAGGCCAGGATTCTTTTTTGTAACTCATAAGAGATAAATATTCCCAAAGAGATTGTGGAGGAGAAAGTCAAGTTGGCGCAATGGAGTAAATATTTTAACCATCTTGCAGCTAGGACTTCTGGGGACTTAAAAAAAAAGTCTACTGCTATGTGTTTAATTGTTCATGCAAACATGTGGCACAGAGTTAGAATACATGTGTGTGTATTGGGGTTAGGAAAACTGGTGGGAATGAATATCCATGACCTGGAGTTTCAGGCAAAATTGCTATCTTTCTTGTGCAGAAGAGAACAACCATTGCAAATTCACAAATATATTTCTGTGCCCACATTACTATTTATTTATAATCATTTTCAGTTATATATTTCTGCCTACTCTTATGATACCATATGTAATGGGTCATTTATATCACCTCTTACTCATGCACTTAGTTCTCCACTCCTCACTCCTTTACAAGAAGAGCAAATTAAAGAAACAAAATTACTTTATCAAGGTGAAGAAGACCGAAGCACAGGAGACTGACTTGAATACCTGCTCTGCTCCCACCAGGATGTGGCGATGCCCTCACACGGGCATGGCATTTGGGACTTCCATCTTTTTGTTTCTTTATATCTCTGTCCAAGGTGTCTTCTGCTTTCTTAAACTATATAGTGGTCCTTTCTATCGCGTCAGAGCTAACCCATATTCCCCTAACACCCTCAGTCTCATGCACATAGAAGTCTTTAACTCTGTCACAGCCTAACCTCCTGGTGACAGTACTTGGTCAAGAATGGAAAAGGAAGACAGCTTTAACCCTTTGTTTTTGTTTTATTACAGTAACAGGGGTCTACTGTCTCTGTCTAAAGGCCCCTTCAAGAAGAATAGAAGAAATTTAATTGGTCCACTTTTGGAATTCAATAGTCTCTAACCCAATTAGCACGTCCACTCACAGCCTGAGCAAACCGCATCACATTGCCAGGATAGTCTAGATTGTTGTTTCTAAGATTAGTGATCCTCTAACTAAGCTCTCTTAAGTTCCTTCCAGGTCTATTTAAGTGTCTGTAATTTTACCCCGGTATCTTCCTTCTAAGCCAGGACTTTGGCTCCGAGATGCAGACAAAAATAATTTCTGGAGAGAGTGTGCCACAGGCAACCCTCATCTCAGGAAGGACAAGGGTCCCTTCCATTGGAGTGAAAGTGTCATTTATTAATGTCTCAATATACATCCCCTGTCTATAATTACAGGGGGAAGGATGTAAAGTCAACCCTGGGAATAACTACCTGATTCTGAGTATTTTTCACTGAGAGTCTGGGCTGTTTGAGACTTGTCCACTGCCTTTTAGAAAATGGCCTGAGCGCAGATCTACACGGATTCAGAGAAATAAAACGATGGTCTCCAGAGAGTTCTTCCATCTCTGTAATTTATTTTCTCTAATATGAATCTTTCTTTTTTCCCTTGCCATTAAAAAATAAAACACCGCTGCTGGTTAACTTAATTACAATTGCTCTAAGGGAAGACGGTGCAAATGAATGCCCTAAGTAAGACGCTGTCATCACTGAGTCCGTATAACAGCTATTTTAAACCTTAACCTCTTTGAGAGGGAAACTTAAGATCTGTGCCTCTGGTTGGGTGGGCGCCCAGAGCCGAAGACAATGTAGGTGATTCCTCACAAAAGAGCAAGGAGCATACCTATTAATAAACACTCAGAAAGCACTGACTGAGTCTTAGGCATGCTAAAAATAGGAGGAGAGCTCTGGGGGTGGGTTATTCTAGAAGTAAAAGGGAAGCAGCTCCATTCTTGCAACTGGAAGGAGCCTTGAGACCAGACAGATCTTCTCCTCAATGCCCTTTATTAAGAGCTCCTCCTTTCTTCAACTCCCTGCCCCCGTTTCCTTTTTCTTATATAAGGCGAAGCCTAAAGCTAGAGAAGCAATAGGACACTCAGAAAGAAACATGAAAGCATACACGTTGCCAAGGTAATGTTTGCTCAGAGGCTGGTGATGTTTTTATCTAAGTTTCACTGGTCTTCTCGGGCATACTAGGACAAGGTTCTCATTTCTAAAAGGTGGCATGAACTTCCAAGCTTTGGAATGGCTCTGCCCATTCAAGGCTGTGTCATCTCATGCCAGCCCATACTAATCTCCTGCGTGGTCTGGTTAGCTGGCTAGCATGGTGGAACACAGCAGGAGAAAAGCAAGGCTGAGAACCCAAGTTCTGGGCCATGGGGAATGCAGCTGTCTGTGCTCTCTGCTCATACATGTCTGTCTCTTCATTCCCAACCTCGTGTTAACCTTTAAGGAACTCAGAGAATTCTCTGTACCTCTGGAAACAACTATAATAAAATGGAAATAAGTCCTTACCCTGGCGTCTTGACCATCATGATACAGATTTAACTTAACATTTAATCTTCCCCTTCAGTTTCAAGAATGACAAAATAAAATAATAATCCCCTTTGTGTTTTTACGGGGCAATATTCCATTAATGTTTGTGTGATACGGGATGCCATCAACCCCTCCGATCCGTCCCTTCTTTACTCTCTTCCTTTCTCCTTGAAGCTCCCAGCACCTCTTATTCCTCCCACACTAATTTTTAAAATAAATATGAGTTAAACTAATTACAATTTGAAAGATTATGATCAGTACAAGTCCCTGGGATTGCCACACACCACACCTGGGAATTCATGGTTTGGGCAGGGGTCAGGCCAAATCAGATTCACCTGCTATTTCTGTATGTCTCATGACCAAAGATTGTTTTTACTTTTTAAAAAAATCTTTATGGGCATTTTATTCACATGGACAGCGATCTGAGAAGATGGCAGATTTGTACCTTAAGAGACAGTCTTAAATTCCATTTCCAAATGGCCCTTTTTGTAAGGAGAACAAAGCGTGTAAGTGAGGGGTTTGGAATTCAGGGGAAAGTTAATTGGATTGAAAAAAAAAAACCCTGTAGCATTCTTGCCCTGGGTGGTGATCTTTAGCTATTTTAAGTGAAGAAGGAGACTATTTCTTAAGATGTGAATATTATATGAAATTCGAATATCCATGTAAATGCAGTGCAGTGAAGCACCGTCCTGGACATTTGTTTATGGCTCGTCGGTGGCTGCTTTCCTGATACAACTGCAGAGTTGACCAGTCGCCACAAAGACTTCAAAACCTACAATCATTCCTAGCTTGCCCTTCACAGAATAGGTTTGCCGGCCACCGGTTTAGGGTTTCACTTTTATTTAACCATCTAAGTTTGATATCTCTCCAAAACAAGGGAGTTAAGAATCTGCAGGAGTCATGGAGTTTAAAGTCACTTCGGCAGCAGAATTCTCACATTTCTCAAGTGTCCACGGAAAGAAGTCGAGCTTTGATTTCTGAGCTGTATTCTGCCAAAGGAGATACGGGGAGTTCAGGGCATATTTTACCATTTGCAGACACCTGGGAGTGAGGAAGAAGAAGTATAGTACGGACATTCCAAGGTCAGAATGATAGGTACAGTTTGCCTGGCCGATGCTCATCTGCCCCCGTCGGTTCTCTCCTCACATTGCTGCGCGTCCTCCAGTTCCCAGCACTCACACTGACTGACAAACACCAGTTGGCACATCTGGTCCCCTCACTAGATTCTGAGTTCCTTAAGGCCAGAGACTTCATCTGATCGTTGCAACCCATCTGGCACCAAATACACGCTCAAAAAATGTTTGCCGAATGTGTAAATGAATGAACATATACATGATTTTAAAAGCCTTCCCCATGTCCTTTCCCCTTTGATCCAACCTTTACAATAACTTACCATGATGTAAATAATAATGTCTTCATGTATTTGTTTGATATATTCTTCATATAAATGCATATATATATTTTCCAAAATATTGCATATATAAAACCTAGACTTACAGAGTTTTCTCAGGGCCAGAATTTAAAAACGGTGTTTGTTACTTAAATTCCTTTTTTTCTTTCTCTGCAACTTGATCTTTGACCTTGTCTTTGAAATACTGAACAACTGACCTTGATTCTTAGGTCTATGGGTGTCAAACTACAAGTTTCCCTAGTAGTGGTATGAAGAAGTAAAGAAGGGCCACAGGGCACGTGGCTGAGGAGTTCTTTGATGGATGGGGGGATGGAAATGATGGAAGTACGTGTGCATTTTTTACAATTAGAATCCAGAATGTTCTGAAATATACTAAATGAGTATACTAAAATCATACTTATTTTAGCAGCGCCTTTGCTAGGATAAGGAATGCTAATTTTTTAAAAGAACTTGGGGGAGAATGTTTTGGCGAACTTGTATACTGTACCATAAATATTTTTGCTAAAACTATAGAATTGTCTGCTTCCTTTCAAATTGCATCAGGACCCAGGCAAGAGCGATGAGTTTTTAATGTGGAAATTTCATGCGCATGTTTCGGCTTCTTCCTTTTCTTCTTCAACTTTGCCAAGTCTCGTTTTATGTTTAGTAAAGATTGATTTATTGGTGCCTTTTTGGCCTAACTGATGTTATTATGCAATTCCTTACCAAATTCAGGGACGCAACCATCAGTCTGCAAACTTGTTTTGTTGTAGACAAAGAGAGGTTTATTAGACTCAGTCTGATTTATTCCCTGAACGGAGTGATTTTTGCATAGTCTAGAGCCCGATCCTTCTCTTTTTCCTTCATTTCTCCTTTGAAACTAACTAACTAAATAAATTAGTGAGACACAGTGTGGCTTGTTCTGTTCATCCGGTGCAGAAGAAAGACTGGCTGATCTGCTTCTGTTTGGAAACTTCAAAATGATAGAAATTGTTACTTTGGATGGCCTGAGAAAGGAACTTCTTGAAATGTCAGGAAGGAGAAAAGAGAATGCCAGAGAAAGGAAAGGAAATTCGCTCCTCTGAGGCAGAGGAAGGTCCTGAGAGGCACCGCTCTCTCAGGCAGAAGGCTCTGTGACCAGGGCCCCCATGCCCGGCCTCGACACTGTGGCCTACCTACCCTCAGTGGAGTGACTTCAGATGTGGTTTCAATCTCATTGAGTAGAACGGACATGGATGCTTGTTGGGTCAACACTCCAATAATATATATCTGCTTGCTAGATATATTATTGCTCCCTCCCTCTGGGCATTGCCAAGAATAGACTCCAGTTCAGCACAGAATGAGTTTGCTCCAAGTTTCTCATCAAAGGTCATCTTCACTTGTTTTCAAACAGGTAACTCCTGGAAGGACCAGGACCCATGCACTTCAGTTTCCCGAGGTGTGTGTTCAGTTGCATAGGTCTTCGCTTTGCATCGTTACCATTGGACCTGCGTTTATAATCCAATTTATTATCTCATATTCCGTGTCGAGTGGCTCAGGAACTTCTTCATGTTGATGAAGAAATAAATTGAGAGTTATCAGCACATGAAAATGGGTAAGGCATCATTAGAGATGGCTGTCAGGAGCAGAATTATGCACCACCCCCTAATTATATGTTGAAGTTCTAACCCTTAGTACTTTTGAATGTACCTGTATCTGGACACAGGTTATTTAAAGAGGTAATGAAAGTTAGATAAGATCATTGGGATGGGCCCTAATTATCATCAGAAGAGGAGCTCAGGACACATAAAACACAAAGCAAAACAAAGGATGACCAGGAGAGCACAGAGAAAAGGCACCCAACTGCAAGCCCTGGAGAGAGGTCGCAGAAGAAACCAGTCCCACAAATAATTCCACACTTTTGGCCTCCAGAAATGCGAGAAAAATCTGTTATGGCAGCCCTAGCAAACATAGAGGAAGTTAGTCTTTTAGGAAGTTGCCATCTTCGGGCAAAATTGACTTTTGCTGGGTGGAATGCTAGTTAGACCTCATGTACATGTAGCCTGCATTCTTTGTGCCAGTGACTGGACATGTTAAGCCACCCACGTGCATTCCCTTGCCTTTCTCTTGTGTATCCTGGCGTCAGGCCTGTATACTGACTCCTCCATGGGTGTAAGAAAGCATTCACAGAAGGTCTACAGGACGATTTTCTTTGAAGAGATTATATTGATGAAAATGAGAATAATCTGGCCATAAAAGAACCATTGTTTTAGTACTGACATGGATATGCTTAAATCATGTTATCTAAGGGCTCTTTCTCTTAAATGAAGATGGCTACTTGATATGGTAGGAAAAGCATTAAATTGGAAGCAGGCAATACCTGCGAAATCCTTTAAAGGCTTTGAAGTGCTGCACAAATGCAGTCCGATCTTTACAATGGCCTTGGGAGGCGAGTGGGCCTGATGGTTCCATTGCCATTTTTTTCAGCCAATGAGACAAAGACTCAAAGAACTTAAGAGATTTGTAAATCAGGTGTCTGAACCTCAAACTTGGGTCTTCTGATTTGAAAGCCTATTCATTTGCTATCCTTCTGTATAGATTTTGTAGATTTAGTACATTCTATGAGAAAATGAATGAAAGGCATGTTCTGTCATGGCAAATGGTCAGTAACGTTAGATAAGGTTGATACTGTGATTAGAGTGAACAACTCAATAATGAAGCAAGCGTCTGATTGAGGCTAGAGTCACGCTCCGGTATCAGCTCTTGCCTTAGCGTGCTAGAGTCCTCAAAGAGCAAGTAAGTGCTGACCTTATTCACTGACTCTGGCTCTTCTGTGGCACGATCAGTCACCAGGTTAGTGACGGGCATCAGATCAGAAAGAAAGAGAAAAAAGAAAAGAAGCAAGCGTTTGTGAAGAATTAGTTAGTTTTAGTTGATTTGTTATTTAGTGAGGGATCTTCACTCAAATGCTTTCTGTTAGACATTCTTCATTAAAAAAATCATACAAAAGGCATTAGTCTGTTTTATTAAAGAGCACAGTGTCATATGCATAATTTGCATTTTACTATATTTATTAGTTATGACATCATTCCGTTTTTAAATTGCATCACAGGCCATTATGGAAAAGTAGGAGATGGTTTGAACTAATTCTGACCCAGAGGTCTACCTGAAATAAGCCATATTGATTTAAGAAAATCAGCAAATTCTGTGCAAGCACTTTTTAGTCAAAGAAATTTGAAGAGATTCCTTTTTTCTTATAATGGAAATGTACTGAGAACTTACGTGTCTGGCACTATGATAACCAAGAGATCACTGTAAAACAAAGATAATACCATTTGAGAAAGTGGAATGTGGGGCAGTGAGAAATATGCATGCGAGGAAGAGATAAAGAGAATTCCTTATGAGGCCTTACATAATTCAGGTTTAATATGAGAATGGTCACAACAAAATTTTTAGTAACTTTCTTATAGACAGCATAGAGTAGGTCATATTTTTAACCCCATTCTGACCATTTCTGTCTCGTCATTGGTGTATTTAGACCTTTGCGTTTAATGCAGTTGTGGATATTCTCTCAGGTAGGTCTACCATTATCAAATGGTCCTGTTTCTTCCTTCTCTTTCCCTCCCTCCCCGTCCGACCTCTCTCACTTTCTATTAGGTTCATTGAGCCATCCCCTTTGTGATATTCCATTTTAATGTTTCTATTGAGATTTTGATTATACTTTTGTGCAGTTATTTCCTTTTCGTGATGACTCTGGGGATTGCAGTCTCGTGCTAAAATGTTTTCAGCCTGCTTACACAGTTTTACCACTTCAGGTTGAATGCTGAAACTTACCAGCACGGAGGGGCCTCCGCCCCTCGTCTCTCATGCCCGAGTGAAGGCCCTCTCCATACCTGAAAATCTCCGTCAGACATTGCTACTTACAATTGTTGCTGTCCCTAGCAAACCTATTTTGAAGAACTCAAAGATAAAAATAGCCTACTATTTTTACGCAGATATTTATCATTTCTGTTGCTCTTCTTTTATCCCTAGTGTTCCAAACTTCTGTCTGGTATCATTTCCCTTTTGTCTCTGAACTTCACTTAGCACTTACTTCACACGGACTGAATTTTCCTCCATCCAAGAATGTCTTTATTTCACCTTCAGTGTTGAAAGATACTTTTACTGAATATACAATTATTTTCTTTCACCAATGAAAACATGTTATTCTATTTCTCTCTGGCTTTTATGATACCTGATAAGGAATCTGCAGGGATTTAATCATTATTACCTAGAAGCAACGCATCGTTTTGCTCTGCAGGTTTTCAAGATTGTGTTGTCTTTAATTTTCCAGAACTTCATAAGATTAATGTGGTGGGCATGAATTTCTTTAAGTTCATCTTTTTTGCAGGATCACTCAGTCTGTTGAAACTGTAGGCTTTTTCTTTTGCCAAATTAGGAAGTTATCAGCTGTTATTTAAATACCTATATAAAAGTTCTGGCAGAAGTCAGTCCTGCTTGAGCATAGTTGGCAGGGTAATTACACCGGTGTAATACTTTACAGTTTTAATTTGAGCATTTCACCTAGGATGCCATATGGTGTGCTTGAGTGTGATATTGTTATGTTACAGAAAGACATGCTTATGGTTTTGTAATAAAACGGGGGCGTTATTTGTGCCAGACCCTGTGTGCATTTTAGCATTGATTTCTTTCTAATTTCTTTCTTTCTGATGCCCTGATGACATAATGCTACACTCTTTGTTATTCTCCTACATTTTCTCAACACTTTTCCCTCTAATATTCAGATTGGTTAATTTTCACCACTTTGTATTCAAATTCATTGACTCTTCCCTCTGTCGCCTCCAAACTGTCATCGAGCCTATCCAGTGAATTCTTTAATTTCAGCTATGGTGCTCTTCAGTTCTAAAATTTCCACAAAGTTTTTCTTTATATCTTCTCTTTCTTTGCTGAGACTTTGTCCTTGTATTTCTATTGGTTTCAGCATGTGTGTGACTGCTTATGACAGCATTTGTGTAACAGCTGGATTAAATTTTTGTCAGATAATTCTAATATTGGTGTCCTCTGTCACCATGTGAGTTGAGATTTCCCTTATTGGAATAAATGGGCTTATTCTGACTTGTATGATGCTCGCTATAACATTATATAATGAGACCCTGAATTTTTTCCTCTTTCTTTTTTTTTAATCCCATGGAAATGTCGATATTTTTGTTTTAGTAGGAAATGAACCTGGTTAGGTTGAAGCTCAAAATCATAACCTCCCTTCTGTAGACAGTGGCCCCAGAGTCAGTTTGGTTTCCAGAGTCTTTGCAGTGTTGTTTAGATGTTCCACGTCTGTGGTGCCCACGAGTTCCATTCCCAAAGTGCCAGGTGACCTAGCTAAGGTCTATTCCTTTAAAAACCTTTACGTGTGACAAAGTTCTTTATGATCGTGATTCCTTGCTATATTAATTTTGAACTAGTTTAAGATCATTTTATTTTGGTTAAACTGGCAACCAGCGATTGTTTCTCAGGCACCTCATGAGCCTGTCTGAATCAAGTGACAGAATCTCCTATATTAACTCATTTGATTTTGTTGTCCCAAGATCAGGCCCTAAAATTAGAGGATAGAATATGGACATCTTTACACCTAAAACCCTCTCTAGGACTTCTTAAAGAGCCCCTACAAAATCACTGCAATATGTTCTTTCATTTATTAAAAAAGAGAGAGGGATGCTCGAAATGATTGCGATTATTTCACATGTTCCATGCTTCTTACTTAGCTTAACTCTATTACGAAAGCAGCATGGGAAGAACTGTCAGACTAGAAGGGATGGTCAGCCTTTCTCAGATTAAGTTAATGTGGGTAAAAATGTGGTTAATATGGTTTTTTCCATATGATGTACTTTATGGGGTTTTTCATTGCTTTCTCTGTTCAAAATATATTCTTATCCTAAAGGGAAATATAGATTTCTCTCCATGAAATGTTTTGTACCGGAGTCCAATAGAATTTTACTCCCACCATTAGATTTTTGGTTCCTATAATAAATTAACCACAGCCGTTCACTGTCATTATCAAATAGGTTTCTGTTTTCCTGTGGGGATTGCCTGAAGTCTCTGCTTTATGCTTCAGGCTGGAGTTTGCGTCTTCAACAAAGGCAAGTCTCAGACTCCTGGGAAAAGATTATCTGAACGCTTGATTCATCCAAGAACAGGCTCTTGGTGCGGGTTTCTGAGCTAATGCTGCTTAGACAATTTCCAGACTGCTTTGACGGCTGAGGCAGGATTTCCAGGACTCCTTTCAGTGGGAAGCAGACGTCCGTCATGAAAGCAGACCATTCACTCCCAATATCCACCAGAACATGAGTATGTTACATACCATGTTCTGAACTAACAAAAAAATCCTATCGTATTCCCTCGTTTAAACTAAATACAGTTAGCAGCACTCTTTAATAACATTCAAGGATACACAAAGAGGTCTTTCCTCCTTGTTCTTTAGCAGTCTCTAAGTATCAGTTTAGTAGGCCATGCGTTGGTAAACTGGAATCAAACATTTTTAAGTGGTGTTATGTCTTACTGTCTCTTAGGATTCAGACACAAATACTTTTACTGAGCATCAGAAGAATTTATTCTCCTTTGTACCGGGACACAATTGGACAAATGAATTGTGCATATCCCAAATCACACAGGACTGTTATGTTTGAGAATGATTCTCATTTAATCAGGTCTGACAAGCCCAGTAATTAAGGAATAAGGATTGGCTTTATTTGAGGAGCCATTGCCTTAAAATTCTTCTAAAAACAGGGGCCTGGGCTTAGTTCCCAAGTTATAAAGGAACCACTTCCTAGAAGGTCACGGACTTTAGAAGAATTTTCAGACTTCAAGAGAAATTATTCAAATGCATAAGTGCTATGAGTGCAGTTTGGTGGAATGAATGCCTTGGGCTTGGTTTCCTGGTCTCAGGATAGAAAAGTAAATGAGAGAGGCTATTTCAAATCCGATCAAGATTTCTTGTGAAGTTTTCTGAATAGAAGTAAATTTTTTTGGCAATTGTCTTTGCTCAATACTGTAGGGTCTAGATTCTCAGAGTAAATTCAAGGAGGGTTACATGTTTAGTTTACACTCTTGCACCAGCCTAAATGTAACAAGATCAGCTTTTTGTGGTCAGAAGCAAGCTTTGAAGATTTTTTGTAATCACAGGAGCAGAGTGGACAGGGGAAAGTTTTGAAAAAATGTTTAAATAATCTACAATAATCCAAAACTTCAAAATAGACAAAAGAGGTTACTGGGAGTTCTTTCAGAGAAGTGCTGGGCTTGATTTTCTATTGTTTGCCTCCTCTCTGGCACCATACAGCTTTATACGGTGCCAGAGAGGAGCTTGTAGATGGTTGTCCAGTAAAAATGCAAATGGTTTCTGACTAATGAAACAGCAATTCCAAAAGCCCTGTAATCCATTAATCAGTTTTTTATTGTGTCTCATTCAGCAATCTCAGCTTTCTCAAATTAAATTTTATATATATCTATGTGTACATATATGCATATGCATGTGTCTATACATGTTAGCATATGTGTGTTAACAGAAATCACATCTCATTCATGTGAACCATTAGTTAACAATGAATAAATTAGTAAAAGATGAGTTAATGTTAAAGAATATTCTTGACATCTGTTTTTGTTTGACCCTTGTTTGGTGAATAAAGGGTAATTGCATGTCTACAGATTTAGCTTATTTTTCTTATGTGAGGTTGACTTTTTTTTTATAAGGTAAAAGCTTGATGATGTCATCATAGGGAAAAAACTTGATGGCATGGATGAAGTAGTGGAGGCAGTGTAGATTACTGGTATTGGAAAATCAGTAAAGATAGAGATGACAGGAGGCAGTAATTAGTATTCAACAGACTGAGGATTGTTTGTTTTCTGAAGAGAGAGAGTAGATGTGTTGATGGACATGTCAGTTAAATTACTGTGCAGACAGAGCTAGTGAGGATGTGAAGAAGGAGAAGAAATGAGTAGACATATACAGGAATGGGATAGGGTCAAAATCCTTCCAAAGCTTCGAATGGAAGACTAAAATTGGCTGGAAGAAGTGTACAGGAGTACCGATGTAGAAGTAAAAAGAATCATAAAAGGTAGTATTACTGAGAATATGAAATTGTGATCTGTTTGATGGTAGGTTCCCTCCAGCAGCCCAATACCACTCAAATAGAAAAACAGTAAAAATGAGCATTATTTCTCTGCATCAGTAAACTGAAAAAAATACATGAGAGCTCATGAGACCAGAGGCCACACTGGATTTAAAGATCAGGTGTAGTGAGAATGAGCAAACACAAAGTTGAAGAGCTATAAACTGAACTATTAAAGATTAAGATCAAAAAAAGGCAAACTAGAGGTCAATCATGGGAGTGAGAAAGTTGTTAAAAGAGTAAAGGAGAACTAACTGAAGTGACAGATTAAGGAAATGCAAAGGTGACATGTTGGATATGACTTCACATCCACACAGACATTGTCCACTTACTTTGGGTGGTGACTCTAAGTTACTGGTAAAAATCAAGTAAGTGGTAGAGAAATTGATAAATGTTGATAAAGAAGGATTGAGTGAAGTATAGATGAATAATTTGACCTATAAAAGAAAAGAAGATTATTTGTTTCCAAGAATATTTAAGAATAGATTGAATGCTGCAGAATATGGGAAAGCTTACCCTAATGTTGGCCCATGCATGTCACATATGTGAAGAATAAGGACCAAGCACTAGACAGGAGTCAGTGCGAAGTGGAGTCCACAGGAGAGAGCTAGGTTGCAACTAAATTCAAAATGTGGAGTGGAGTAGATGGTAGAGAAGCATGTATTGGGAAACGGTTTGTTTATAATGAAACAAAGGCTTTAGCGTTTGGGAGGTTCTACAAATTACATGGTTTAAATCATTAATCTTCACTTGCCAGCCAGTGAAAATTACCCCTGAGCCTTGTTTATCTATTCGGGGAAGAAAGGGGTGATAATACCCTTCCCTCGGTGTAAAATACTTTTACCCGGGACTTGACAGGTAATTAGTGCTTTGTCATTGAGAGGTAGTATTTTACATCCTAGCGGGAGGCCAAGCTAGCCAAGGAGAAATGTAGAGCCAAAGGGGGAAAACAACCCAAAAGAATATGGGTGGCTGAAGTGTCTGCACTGGGGGACAGAGGAACACTTTAAGAAACAGACAGCATGGGCCAGAATTGAGCCATGCCACTGAAAATATGACCGTGTAGGAGGCTGGAAGAAATATTTTAGAGACAGAAACAATGGCACTTGGCAGTTGCATGTAGGTTTGTAAGACAGGGGGATGAAGGAAGATCTCCAGGCTGTGAACCGCTGTGACTAGAATGGAGATACCATTGACGAAGGTAATAAATTGAAGAGCAAGTTGAGTCTGGGTGAGGGGCCTGGAGACACAGGGATGACTTCCGTCTCAATAGAGTGACTTGCTTACGCTCGCTAAACATTCAAGGGAACAAAACGTATCCTGTGGGCAGCTGGAAGTGGGAGACCAGAGATTCAGGCATGCGACAGAGACTGGCTCAGGGCTCACCAGACCCACTTACTCCCCCTACATACACAGGGAGATTCCACCTCCCAACTTTGCTTGCACTGTGTTGCAGCCCTATAACCAGTTTGAGAACAGAATGGGGCAACAGTGAGGTACACCACTGCGAAGCCTGTCCTGAAAGCTTGTACATCATTGCACACTCTCCTTCCCCACCCAGTGATGTCTGCAAGGGGAGTATGTTGGCATGGCTCAGCCAGACAAGGGAAGAAGCTCGTATCCTTGGGTCACATTCAGGGATGGAGATACCTTCAGTATCGGGCTGCAATATAAGAAAGCAAGCATTTATTGCTTTAAACCAATGACATTTGAGAGTTTATTTCTACCTAACCTACAGTGACTAATAAAATAGTCCAAATCGAAGAGAAACATCTTCTAATCCACTGCATTTGTTCCCAGATAAAAATGTATGAAGTGGCTGCATCTGCATTACCTTGGGGTAGGGGTGAGGGAGGAGGTGCTTTTAAAAAATGCGTGTTTCTGATCCCAAACTAAACCTGCTGGTTTAGAAGCTCTGTGAGGGCCCCAAGAGCTTATTTTTAACAAGCAGCCTAGGTGATTGCAAAGTGAACCAACTATCTATCTAGGAAGATAATGGGAGTCATTTAACTGGAGAGATTATCAAGAAAGAGGGAGAGAGAAAGTAAAGGTGGGGTTGGGGTTAAGGACCAAGATAAAGAATTTAGAGAATATCTGTTGGGTTTTTTTTTTTTTTTTTTGCAATGGAAGGAGAATAATAAACTAGGACTGATATAAAAAACAAACAAATAAACAAGGAACACAATAATGAAAGTATAAGATAAGACAAGTGAAATTCAAGTGCTTGTGGGTGGTCCACAATGTCAAGTGTTTTACAGCAATTCTTCTCAACCTGGGTATGTTGTTAAACAACAGAGTGTAATTTGTTAGGTCTGGAGTGAGGCCAGAGATTCTGTATTTCTACCAAGTTCCCAGGTGGTGCTAAAACCGTAGGTGCATAGACCACATTTTGTGTAGCAAGACTCTAAAGAAAGGGATATAGCTTAACAAGGAACGAGCCACTGATTTTCTAAGTAGAACGTCAGCGATGACTTTTAACAATGAGAATGAAGGAGGAAGCCAGATGGCATGGGTGGGTTTAAGGAATGCATGGGTAATATTGAAACGAAGGCATATTTTGGCCTATACTTCCTTGAGGATTGAGGCTAAAGAGAAGAGCAGTGAAAGACAGAAGCGCAGAGAATAGCAGGATCCTGAACAGGGAAAAGACTTAATATAAATAACTTTGTGAGCTGAGATAAAGTACTACTTGCTGATATAAAAAAGTGAAGAACATACATTATATATCTACCATCTACTGCTTAGCAGATAAAAATCCAATTTCACTTTCCTTAACAAAGTAAAAAACCAATCAATAATACTTCCCCAATATTACAAAGACCTTAAAACGTTTAACTATCATTATCTTATTCCATTGTACACATCATCGTTTTCCAGTTGATTTCCACATTGCTCTCCTCCATGCCCTCTTGATAATTCTTTCCAGGTGAGTGCAATATCCTTCTTTCTCAGTAGCCTTGCTACTCAAAATGTGGCGATTGGATTAGGGGGGTGGATATCGCTGGAGAGCTTAGTAGAAATGTCAAAGCTTAGGACTTAGATCTAATGAATCAGTGACTTATAAGCACATTAAAGTTTGAGAAATGCTAAGTGGGACCTGAGATGCTACATTTCTGACACCTTCCAGGTCATTTCCATGCTGCTGGCTATGGCCCAAGGGCTACAGTTTGCAGCAAGGCTAGAGATTCATTTTATATCATTTGCTGGGAATAAATAGTTTCAGGCTTTGATGTCTGAAAACCTCTTTATTTTACACTTATCTTGAAGTTATTTTTTAGTGTGACATGAAATTAGATATTGAGAGTTATTTTTTTTTTCATTTCAGAGATACTTTCTCTGTTTTCTGATTTCAGTTGTTTTTGAGACATTTTCCACTTATAAAATTGGCCTTTTTCTGTAGTTAATCTGTGTTTTCTCTTTTGGAATTTTAAATATGTTCTTGTCTCTGAGGTTCTGTACTTTCTTTACTAATGGTTTAATTGCAATTTTCATTCTTTTATTTTTAGTATTGCTTTAAATCTACTGTGATTCTAGAATCTAAGAATTTGAGTTAAAAATTTTTTTGGAATGTTCTTATTTTTTCCGTATATATTGCCTACCCTATATATCCCTTATTCTCTCATTCTGCAATTTGGTGGATTTTCTCCAATTCTCTCAGCCTCTCTTTTTTAATACACATAATTTTATTACAAAGGTAAAAAATACAACCTTCTAAAAAACCCAAAAGTTACAATTGATACTTATTCCTATGAATTTTCTCTGCTACCATACACAAGTCAAGAAATTTAAAGAAACCATTAACTATTTAGAAACATTTAACACCAGAAGCCTTAACATCAAACTGTATGTAGTAGCCCCTCAAAAAGCTACAATCTGCATTTTTTAAAAAGTCTCTTTTCTACAAAGACTCTTATCAGCTATCTAAAAATACGTGCAGTTTTTACACTGAAGCTAATATTGAACTGCACTTAAATTCACATTCTTAGTGAAACAATTGCCTCAACACAAATGCACATTCCACACACATCATTAAAGCCCTTTATTTTTCATCTTCATCCTCTTCTTCCTCATCATCATTTTCCTCTTCTGGTCCTTCCTTCTTCTTTGAGCCTATGGGCCTGCCAGAGCCTCTCCTTCCCACTTTGCCTTTGCCTTGGGTACAGTATGTGGCAATATCCTTTTCTGTTTCTCCTTTAGCTCAACTGCTTCCTGTTCATATGGTCACTTATCTTTGACTGACTGTTCAGACCACATTTCCCTAATGTATCCCTAATGGATAAACCAGGGTGCTCACATTTAATCTTTGGCTGATAGAGCAAAACACGAAGAAGGCAAATGGAATCTTAGCCTCTTTTTTACTGAATTGGTTTTTGCTTCTCTGATTACATTCTGGGTAATTTCTTGAGCTCTATCTTCCAGTTCACTAATTCTCTCTCCATTGTGCTTTATCTTTTCTTTAACATTTATATTAAGCTTAATTTCAATGACTATATAAAGATAAATTTTTTAAAGATTGTATTTATTTATCTTTAGAGGGGAAGGGAAAGAGAGAGGGAGAGAAATATCAATGTATGGTTGCCTCTCATGCGTCCCCTGCTGGGAACTGGCCTGCAACCCAGGCATGTGCCCTGACTGGGAATCGAACCGCGATCCTTTGATTTGCAGGCCCGAGATCAATCCACTGAGCTACACCAGCCAGGGAATAACCATAATTTTCATTGATAAATATCCTCCCATGTATTTTCAAAACTATATATTTTTTGCATATATTTTGGTCCATTGTTTCTTCATGAAGTCACCCCAAACATATTTACTTATAACTCTGCATGCAATAATTCTTGTATTGAATATTTTTGGAAATATAACATGTTTTAACATTTTTTTATTGTTGTTCAATTATAGTTGTCCCCATTTTTCCTATTACCCTCCCCTGATCTGCCCATCCCTAAATCTAACATGTTATTTGTACAGAATCTTGCTGATGGTGGCTTGTCCTTAAGCAGCACTTCCCAACCTTTAATGTATATTTAAATCATATGCACATCTTCTAAAATTGTATGTTTTGATTCACTCCGTCGAGGGCAAGGTCTGAGATCCATCATTTCTAACAAGTTCCCAAGTGATTCTATTGCTGTGGGTCCGCATGCCAGTCTGAGCAGCAAGTACAGGAATACTTTATTATTTTCTATTGTTTACTTATGTTTGAGAGGGATTTATGTGGAGAAATTCTATGTGACCTGGATTGAAAATTCCCCTGAAATTTGTTTGTTTTAACTTCTGTCAGGAACATAACACTGGGACCGTCACGTGCACACACTGAGTTTTTTTGACTTGTGATTTCAGGACCATGCTAGGAGTCTGAAGGTGTACCCCAAATTGGCACTAGTGCCTCATTGTTGTTATGAGCCCTCAGAGGAGCCCTCCCTCCATATTCCTCTAATCTGGAGCCGGAACAAGCAAGCCAAAATTCTGTGTCTTATCTCTTTGCTGGTGGGCAGACATATACTTTTGTACTCCCTCATTAAAGGTATAATCCTTCAAAAATCGTGATTTTATCTGATGGTGGCAGATTCAACTTCCTGCCTTAAGTTGGTGAAAAGCTTGGTCTCCTCTTCTAGTTTCTTCATTAAACCCAAGTCCTCGGGATAGCCAAGTAGCAAGTGGCAGCTCACTCCATGGTGCCAGCTTTCTCTTCATTTATGACTTCAGGGGATGTTTTTAAAAAATATTTTATAGTATTTCTAGATGATTCATACTGAAGTGTATTTCAAGATATCTAGTACACAGTATAGTTGGAACAGAAATCTGTTAAATATTTAGGAAGATTGCTAAATAGGTTGGTTAGAATTTTTCAAATGCCCAATATTAACAGTTAAAATCCTAAAAATCTGGAATGTCTCAATTCTAAAAGACTCTCAAATAGATGGAACTTTGCTTTATTTAGAGTTTTGTCAACTAAGCTTCATCATTATTACACTGAATTTTTCCCTTTTTAACTATTTGTGTTGGCGTAGTATAAACACAGCCTGAATCACCATAGGGAAGAGAAACTGGGTTTAAATCTATACAAATCAAAAAGAAAATAGAGAAGCATGTGCCATGGAGACTAATACTTTTTTTCTCTCTCTTAGGGAAAGATTTAGATCCAAAATGACAAGCAAATTTAATTTCAAATTACTAAACCCAAGTATAGATATGTCGACAATGGGCATTTACAAAGGTGTCTGTTTCTGGTAACAAAGGCCGTCTAAGAAGATCTTCTATCAGTGCTTTATTCTAGTTCACAGGTGGCAAACACAAGGCCCCCAGGCTGACTCCAGCCCTCCACCTTGTTTTATCCAGCCCAGCATCTTGTTTCTACCCAGTGGCAGCGCCAAGCTCTCACTTAACTGTTAAGGAGAAGTTACATTTATACAGTCCTGTAATTACATTCGGCCCATTCCAGGCAACCACGAGACTGATGTGGCCCCCGGTGAAAATGAGTTTGACACCCCTGCTCTAGTTTCTTATAATGAACTGGCTGAGAAAACAATAGTGTAGGTACTTTCTATCTCTAATTCTTTAAGTTATTCTTAAAAATAAAATAAAATCTAAGCAGGGTTGAAAGATAGAGGAAGATATGCTCCAGTAGACACGGAAAAATAATAGAAAGAAGGCTAAGCTCTGAGTGATAATTTAAAATACAGCAAACAGCAATACAGTCCCAGGCAACTGTGTATTCATCCCTGAACTCCAGTGGGGAACTGGTGAGATGATACAGAGCAGTGGTTAAATGTGCAGTCTCTAGAGACAGTCCAACTGACTTCAAATTCCATGTTTACTACTTAGTAGATATAAGATCTTGCACAATTTATTTAACTTGGTTCACCTTCAGTTTCTTCATGTATTATTTTTTTAAAAAATGAAACAAAGCTCATAAGGCTGTTGAAATCATTATATTGAGATCATAATGTAAGGTGCTTAGCATCTGGTATGTGCTGACAAATAATTAATATGATGGTGGTGGTGGTGGTGGTAGTGGCGGTGGTGTCATTAGAATTAGCTAGGGTCTGGCCAAGGAAACTGGGAATCAGATAGAACTTGATTGTTCATTCATTCGTTTAATCGTTTATCAGAAATTTAATACGCACCAGGTACTGTGCTAGGTATCTGGAATTTTAGAGTGGCCAATGGAGCTCCGAAGAACTGCAAATGGGAAGTTCCACAGCTAACCACAGTTCATCACTTGCGTGGCCTACTCAACCTACCCACAGTAAGACTGCCGCTAGATGACATCGAGGTGTTAAGACTGGATCCACTGGTGTGTTTCCTCATTTGTCACTACTAACTCGGATATGAAGTGGGCAGTGCTGGCAGCAATGGCAATAGTATGTGGCAATAAAAGCATTACTGAAATGTGAGAGATTATAGTTAATTCGGAATTACCCACTCTTCTCCCAAACTCTTGACTCTTCCTGAGGGATATTCTGGTTCAAAAGAGAGTGCTCTGAAATACCTTGAAGTCCAAGGCTTATGTTGGAGTGTTGACTTGACCACATCCTAAGTGTTAGGAAAGTTAGTGCATGAATTCTGCTCTCTGATCTTCAGTTTCTTCATTTCATGCAGGGTTGTGAAGTTCACTGAGCTAATGGAAAAGCATACAGCGTAAAGGAAAATAGGGAAGATGTTGGGTATTTTCAGATCCTCTTCGATTTTCACCCAAACCACACAGAGACTTCATCAAAGTGTTCCCTTGACCCTGACTTCTGCTTGAATTCGGCTAAGAGGAGGCAGTGGATGAATGCAAGGAGAGCAATCTCAGAGGATGTATCTTCTCATACACCCCACACGATTACGGGTCACTCTGACAAAGTCCCTATTTCCATCAGAGGTCCTCTCGGTGTAGTTTGCTCTCTAACTTTCAATAGTTGCTGCCTCCCCACATCCCTAAGACAGTAACCTGCCCCAAGCCTCAGACACCAAAACATTCCTTCTTGTGGGTTCCAACTCTGCCTTTACCTCTGTAAAATCCCCGAATGAAACCGACTCAAAAATGCCCAATTCGCCCGTGCCTCTTGTGTCCTTCCAGGATCATGACCTGATCGTGCAGGCTCCACTCTGTCAGTCTGGAGGCAAACTTCATCTCTTTCTAGCCTTGTGAACTCAGGTAAATTTATTCACCTTTCTTGCTTCAAGTTCCTGACCTGTTGTTTAGTGCTCAAGATTGTTGGGTCATAATAAGCATTTAATACATGATAATGATTGATAAGTGCAAAATATTTTGTCAAATCTAAACTTGTATCCATGCGGAAGATTAGTTAATGACAATGGTTTTATTAAAACCTAGATCAGTGCCCCACGTCCTATTATGAAGGAGTTAGGAAAGAACAATGTTGCAAAAGAAAGTAGTATCAGTAATTAAAATAAATGAAAACTGACACAGGGTTCCATACTAGCCTGCCCCCAAGATGACCTCCAGAGATTCTCATCTGCCAGCAATCGTGCTTATGCACAGTTCCCTACTGGCTGAATAGGGCTTGCCTGTGAATTAAATAGGATATTGCCGAAATGATGGAGTGTGGCTTCTGAGATAGGCTATAAAAATCATTGTGGCTTCCAGGGCCACTCATTTTGAAGAATGTCAGCTGCCATGTCATGGGGATACACAAGCAGCCCTACGAAGAAATCCAAGTGGCAAGGAAGTAAGACCTCTGCCAACAGGCAGTGTGAGCCCTCCAGGCACGTGAGCGAGCTGTCCTTAAAGCGGACACTTCAGCTGCATGCAGCCTTCAGATGACCGTGACATCTTGACTACAGCTTCACAAGAGACCCTCAGCCACAGTCACTTAGCCAAGCCATTCCTAAATGCCTGCCCCATCAGAATCATGAGGTGACAAATATTAACTGGTCACTAAGTTTTGAGGCAATTTGTTACACAGCAATAGATAACAGATTAATTTCCCTTTGTTCCAACATACTTGTTTGAGTACTAGGGAATCTTGAAAAACAGCTAAGCCCTGAACTTCTCGATAATAATTCATTCAAATTTTTTAACCTCACGAGAGTCAATATACAATGATCTTCTATTCTAATGGAAAAAAGGCAGCATTGTTTCTTTTCATTCTGACTCCTGAGTGATAGATGGATCACTTCATCCTGGACTGAGTGTAGCCTCCCTCCACACAGAAAACAGCTTCCACTATTACTCCAGAGACCTCATTTTATAATGCAATCACTCCTGGACACAGGAAAGTGACTCAACAACGTTAATACTGCTTTTGTATTTCCCCACATTCCCTATAGTATTAATACTGCATTTTTTATTGCATCACATAATCATTCTCATGAATGTCTAACTTTTCCAGTTATGTATATTGCTAATCCTGTGACACTCTTTCTTACATACAAGTTAGACAAAGCCTATGTAACTGGCCTCTTTAATTTCTTCTTTAATCTTTGTTCATAAATCAGTTGGCTCATCTTCATTCCTACTCATTCCAGTTCTTTGAACTCAGTCCAACTGTATCAAGAAAAAAGGAGTCCCTACTGAGGGATGTGGTCTGACCACAGCACTATCCCAGCAATGCACTGAATGTTTGCTTACCATATTATTCTTTTATTTCTTTTTTAAAGATTTTATTTATTTATCTTTAGAGGGGAAGGGAAGGAAAGAGGGAGAGAAATATCAATGTATGGTTGCTTGTCATGCATCCCCTGCTGGGAACTGGCCTGCAACCCAGGCATGTGCCCTGACTGGGAATCGAACCGCGATCCTCTGGTCTCAGGCCCGCGCTCAACCCACTGAGCTACACCAGCCAGGGCTTATTATTTGTTTATTTCTTGAGGCAAGGTAACTCCTAAGAATGGCAAATATCTGAGTTTTCAGATCTATATTACCAGTTATCAAATGCACAATGCATTCAAGTAAAACATGCTGTAACACCAAGTGTTCAAGGTATAGTACCTTGAACTCAAGATTGCAATTTTTGGACTAGGGAAAAATTAAAAGATGAAAAGATTAACAAGTTCCCTATGCTTACAAGTTTCAATTATTCAATATCTGCCCTATAAAGTATCGCTTCCAAATATTGAATTCAAAGTTTTCCACCAAAAATGTCTTATATATTTTTTCAAAGGTTCCAAGAGCTTAGCACCCCTGCATACATTGCCTTTGCACTATTCCATAAATAAATATATGTATTTTGGGTCTTTTACTTGATTTGGCTTGGTTTGAAATATCACGGCTGCATGGCAAAGTGATTTGGAATTCAGGAGCCTTGAGTTTTTAATATTATTATTCCCACCAATGAACTCTCTGTCCTGAGGGACAATCGCTTACCCTCTGTGTCTTTCATTGGGATAGCATTCCCATTCTGGCTATATTCATAACCAGAATGAGAACATCACTCACTCTTCCTTTTGCAAAGATTTACTGCCAAATAATCTAAGAAACGTATAAGTATTTTAAATGTAATAACAACTGCACAGTTTCTGAGTAGTCTCAACTAAGCCAACAGTGTTGAAATAAAATCTAATTATTACATAGATTATTTATGTCACAAAAGGGAGAGTTGAGATTAGAAACTTACCGAGAGAAAGAAAAGATAAAACACACACTTTCAAGTATTTTAACTCCTATGTTTCAATGGTAGAGATTTATGTTGGATCACAAGACTGGATTAAGGTATCCAAATTCTTATCCCTTGTCACCATCAAGAACATGATTTCAGGTAACAAGAGGCACACACCATGTTTAAAGGGCTGGAAAAGAATGTCTTTGTGATGATGGATTCTCCACGTTAAAGTCATAGATTCACATCAACACTCCTCAGGACATTGTTTCTCAGTCGGAAAATCCTTTCCAATAAAGTGGTTCTGGCAAGTCAGGCAACAAATGAAATATCTGCCATTCGGTGAGGGGTCACGAGTTCTCAACAAAAGGTTTTGGACTCTCTGGTTCATTGTCTTTGATTACAAAATGAGAGTCACATTATGGGCAAGACAGATTTTTGAGCTTATAAATCACATGTGACCTGGCATGCAGAGCCCTTCATATCATGCCTGGACATAGTAAGTTCTCAATGCATAAAGATAACAACAATAATTAATTTTCTCATACAAGGCCATCCTGGCTTTAAAATTTGGAAAAACACAGCTCACAGGAAGTATCCTGTTTAATAGGACCAATGTGATCCTCTACTATAATCCCTCCAATTGTCCTTTAAAATCACTTACACCAAACAGGACTCTAAACTGCTTTGGGTCACTGCACGGCAACAATGGAACACAACTTCAATGTGCCTGTCCTATTATCTTTATACAACATGTTTTAAAACTCACAGTCGAGCTTCCCAAAGGGTGAGCACAAGTCAGAAATGCAATAGAATAACTAGACAAAACGAAAGGAAGAAGAAAACAGAAAAGCCTTGGGTACGAGTCCGTCTGGACCTAATGGAAGAAGATAAAATGAAACCAGATGGAGGCTTATACCTTTATTTTTGTTTCACTGAATGGAGTAGATAATCAAAAACATTTCCCCAAGGTTGGTTTTCTAATCTCCTGTCACCTTCCACCAAAATATTAGGCCAGACAGAGGTCCTCTGCGGTCCTCATCTCCTACCATCCTTTGTTTTAGAGAAACATATGATTTTGTAATCACTGAAAGAAGCTGAGTAAATATTTTTAAGATAAGCCTGGAAATCTTACTGTCTCTAAATCATCCACAGACAAAAAGAGAGAGAGAAGGAGAGATAAGAAGAGGCAGTTTCCTTTCAAACATGTTGCTTAAGAGCTAATGGGAGTATTATGATGATGGATAGGCCAAAATCTTTGTCTTCAGGAACACTTAATGAGATAGAAACCGACCAATATTTACATTGGAGGTAAAGCTACATTTTATTTCCTCTGGAGTCAAATATTAGCGAATGTGCAATCCATTCTTCAGAGTGATGCTGCCTCTGTTTCACCCGAACTCGTATGTCTGAGATTCCCACAAAATCTTGCAATCCATCCCCATTTATAATACTCCCAAGCTTTAAGGTCCAGCAACAAGGGATTACTGGAATGCTCCAGTTCTAGGGTGGGAGAATAACAAACTATAGGTGAGTCATGCATGTCTTTCGAGCTCTGAAAACTACCAATGCTACAAACTACACGAGTGCACAATGCCTATTCAGATAGGACAGTCTCCACCTCAATCAAAATGGTGGGCTGAATTTTTCAGACTTACCCAAACAGTAGCCATGTGTTTCTGTCACTCATGATTGTGACGGAGAAAATAAAGGTGTTATGTAAACGACAACCTCAGTTGATAAATGGAAGATGATTTTCTTATTGTAGTTTGATATTCTCATATTGAGAACAGAGAAGTTTCAAATACGTACCTCTCTTGATGCATTCTTTTTCTTCCTTGTTTGTGACAGGAGCATTAATTTAAAGTGAAGAGAACCAGGCAATCCCTGAGATTAAGCAGTACCTTCTAGTGAGAGCTTTGGAAGACCCCTCAAACCCATGGTTTTGATTTAAAAACCAAATGCTTGAAGTAAAAGACAATGGAGGCTAGCTCGGGACTAATGATGCTATCAGGTTTACCCCAGAATTGAAGATGAGTACCAAAGTGTCATCTATATTCCCTCCTGCC
>PVKM010014583.1:0-28869 GCA_004027735.1 Carollia perspicillata
TATGGTGTTCAGTCTGCTCACAGAGCTGTGCAATTGTTACTGCTACATAATTTTTACACTGTGTTTACCACCCCGACAAGTAACCCTGTGCTCTGTAACAATCATTCCCCATACCTCCATCCCCTGATGCCACTGATCTACTACTTTCTATCTCTATGGATTTTCTATTGGAGACATTTTACACAAATGAAATTATACAATATGTGGCCTTTCGTGACTGACTTCTTTGACTTAGCATACCATTTTAAAGTTCATCAATATTATAACATGTTTTAACAAAATATTATAACATGCATTGTACTTTATTCCTCACTTATTTCTATTGTTGAATATTGCTTATTTTCTCCCACCTTCAGTATTAAAATGGCTACGCAAACATTCTCCAATTTTGATAAGTTTTTTAAATGCACACTGATATGACAGCTGTCATATCACAATCTCACAAAATTGTTTCAAATGAAGTAAAAGACAACTGAGCTCTACTAAAGCCATCTTACAGAAAAAAACAAATGAACTTTTTGGCCAACCCAATGTTACATTTTATGAATGTTTTATGGTGAATGTTTATCCATTCATCAGTTGATGAACATTTGGGTTATTTACTTTCTTACTATAAACACAAAATCTTAAAACACGTTCTTTTTATCCTTAGGTGAGGACAATTTTTTATTGTTTTTAGAAAGGGGACAGAGAGAGAGACATGTGCTCTGAGTGGGAATTGAACCCACAACCTTCTGCTGTATGGGATGATGCTCCAACCAACTGGCCAGGGCTTAAAACACTTTAATTCCATTCATTCCCCTCATGACTTCCATGCAATTGTTGTCATGTATATTAATTTAAAGTTATTACCATGTACTCAATTTAAAATGTAAGCAATTTAAAACAATTGCATAGAAGTCATGAGGGGGGATAAATGGCGTTAAATTGTTCTAAGATCTTTTATTTTTCAGTAGGAAATTCTATATAGTACAAAGATTGCTATATGTGTTGTTTTAGAGTCAATTTTTGTTTTGATTTACCCACATAATTAACTACTTTTTAATTCTTCATTTGTTTTTATTTCAAACCTATCTGAGCTTACGTTCTTTCCAAAATAAATATGTATGTATAGGAGTTTGTGTGAGTGTGTGTGTTTAAATATCAAAGTGCAAAGAAAATAAATCATTATCAAATTGGAATTCTACACCCAGTGAAAATATCTTTCTTGAGTGAGGGCACAATAAAGGTGCTTTCAGATAAACACACAGGGAGCCTGCAGCAGCACACCGGCGCCGACGGAAATGCTGGTGAAGGTAGTGCGACACACTGAAGACAGCATTTCCCCGGCCTCTTGCTTTCACTGTTGCCTTGGGGAGCAGAGCTCTTTACATATTTCTCTTTTTCAAAGTAACTTAACTTCCGTCCCTGGCTGCTTTTGAGATATTTTTGTATTTGATGTGCGTTCTGCCTTCAGGTAGTCTTTGGCCTGAATATTCTTTATTTCCTTGCAAGCTCTTTGATGCTCTTTTGAGTATGTTCTCGGCATGATAGTTTGTTTTCAATGGAGTATTTATCTGGGAACTTAGCCTGGCATGATACCAGCAAAGAAACAGCAAGTTTAATACACAAAATTAAAAACAATCTTACTGCCAAACAGTACCTACTGGTTAAATAAAATGATACATCCTTTCAGTGGAATGCTATACAGCCATGTAACATACCTTTTTAAAATGACAAATGTCAGAAGAACAGAAAGTCTTAATATAGTCAAAGCTAGATAAAAGGTAGAGATGAAACTTGTATGTTTAGGGAGCTTCCTGTGTGTTAGGCATTGTCCTATGAATATTCATATGGATTAGTTTTTAATCCATAGAACAGTCTTATGACCCAGGGACAATTGTTCCTCATCTAAAGAAGAAGTGAGACTTGGAAACATTCAAACTTGTGCAAGACCATCTCCCACAGACAAATAAAATTGTAACTATGTATATTTTTTTGAAGAAAAGATACTAACTGAAGGATAGACTCTGTCAAGAGCCCATTAAGGACTAAAGAGTAAGTTCTGGGGGGCTCTGTCCAGCTCTGTGGAAGTGGTGAGGATACTAACCGGCGGATGTGATGTCAGTTGACCCAGTGCTTCTCTGTAATGGTGTCAGACAATCGTTACAGAGCCATGCAGTTCACCCAGCTAACTCCTACCCTCGCTCCACGCCATCACCTACCTCCTGACTCACATTTTCCTGCAGGTGACAGGATGTGTGTACCAGCTTAACCATCGGGGTGTCCAACCTTTTGGCGTCTCTGGGCCACACTGGAGGAAGAGTTATCTTGGGCCACACATTAAATACACAAACACTAACGAATGCTGATGAGCAAAAAAAGAAAAGGTTTTAAGTAAATTTATGATTTTGTGTTGGGCTGCATTCATAGCCATATTGGGCGGCATGCAGCCCAGGGGCCACAAGTTGGACACCCCTGCTTGAAACACCTTGGCCTTTGAGTTTGTCTCTCAGTCCCTTGTAAGTTGGGTCATTGACCTGTCCCTCTAGTTCTGTCTGTTCTCGGTGCTCTGACACAGTTGAGTTTCTGGACTTATAAAACTGAGGACCACGGGGACCCTTCAAAGGTAATGCAACTGGGAACCCCTCACTGGCAGCCAGCCAGCCTTTCCAATATCTTCATCTTGTTTAATTAAGGTGTGATTTGAATAACTTGTTGAAACATCCCTATTAGGTCTTTATCTCCCACCTCCAAACCCCTCCTTCTGTACTCTGCATTATGACGCTGGTTCTAAAATTCCAAAAACCACATTTCTGCTTTGCCAGGGAGCTTGTAATGCTAGAGGAGGAAGAAAGGACTTACTTTTTCTTGTGCTTCATGAATTTTCCCTGTTTCTGTGAGCATAACACTAACGTCACCTCTTCATCCAACAGCTTTAGTTCCTTCCAGAAGCAGCAGCTTCATTCAGCTCAGAGTTGTTCTCGATATTGCGGGACCAGCTTCATTCCACCCTCTCAGAGACCCCAGCATAATCTGCCAGTGCTCTGTCTTCAGAGGTTAGCAGTCTCCCTAGTTCCTAAATTATAATCCAGTTTATTTCCTTTGTTCCCAAGTTCTAGGGGTGTTAAATGCTACTTGCAGTTGCTACCTCCGTGGCACCTCTCTGGCCCTTTCACTTACTTAGTTAACTTTATACCTAGATAACACCTGTATTTTCTCTGTTCTAATAATTGGTATGGTTTCTGTCTCTTGACTGTACCTTGAATGATACAGATGTGTGTACATGAGCTGCAATTTCTCTACCCCTTCTTTTATTGGAACTGGCAAGAAGATATTTATTCATGTCTAAGAATCTGTATATGATTTTCAAAAAACAAAAATGAGATGAGTTCACATCAAACGATTTGTCAAAATAGGAATAAAACTGGAAGAAATAAATGAACAATAGAGTGGCATATTTTATAGATATTTGATTTGATTTTTTTCAACATTCTCCATAGCTGAGCAGTTGCTCAAGGTGCTCCTACATCTTTTCTTAGTTCTGGAAGCCAATAAATCCCAAAATAACACCATTACAGTAAAACAAGCTGCATAGCCCAAAGATGGATTTACTGGAACGATGTCAAATGATTGTTTCCATAGTACTGAGTGCTTACTTTAGGGCTTTCTTAGAGCTGAGATTTCAAAAGGTTATTATTTTGGCTTGAGGAGAGGCTTGAAAGGATATTCTAGGGGGAAAGAGCATGGCTTAACGATTGCTTACTTCTGGGAGGGTTCTGGGGCCGCCTGAAGGGCAAAGGAAGGACAACTCAGTTTTGAACACTTTGTAGCCAGTTGTCCCCAAGAGAAGAAATGATTTAGCTGGCACGTCAAAGAAATAAGCCAGTCCTAATGGTTAAACAAAAATTTGAGTTAAAAATTTGTGGCTTTGGGTAATTATTCAGGTTTATGCTGCCAAGGAATACACACGCTTTAGATCTATCTAGGACTTCCCAGTTTGAAAATGAAAGCTTCTTAAGCAGTACTACCCTAGGAAGTGTCATACATTTCCTTCGTTTTCCCTGAAATCTAAAACCTCCCTCCATCACAGGTCTAGGTTACACAGATGTAGCTCAAGGCAGGCTTTATGGAAATGACTGTGTTTATATTTCTGAGCTAAGCCAAGTACCACCTATATCAGAGGAATTGTCCACTTACCTTCTTCTCCCAGGAATTGTTCACATGTTAATATTCTATAAAAGCAACCAGATACTTTAAGCTTTTTTGAGGGCTATGATTACAAGACGTGGAACTTGCCTCATGATCCACACACTTGTCTTTGCCAAGCACTACACCAAAGTTACCTGAATCAAATGGCGTTGCACACCCAAAGCCTTTATTTAACTCCCGGTCCCTTGCTGCAGTCCTGTCACTGTCACCAGTAAAACCTGCATTCTAATCTTTGCCTTGCTTCCTTCACACAGCTTTCTTAATCATCCTCTTTTTTCAAACTTAAACGACCTCACAGGACATGAGTTTCAAAGCTAGGTAAAGTGATGGTTGTAAAACATTATGAATGTACTAAATGCCACTGAATTGTACACTTTAAAGTGATTAATGGTTAATTTTATATTATGTGTATTTTATCTCAATTAAAAAAAGGAGAAAGAGGACACAAATGACCAATATCAGAAAGGAAAGGATGGACATCCCTACAGACCCTATAGCCATTAAAAGAATAATAAGGGAATACTGCAGAGAACACTATGCCCATCATTCAACAACTTAGATGAAATGGACAAATTCCTTGAAAGACACAAACTATCAAGATGCAAGATGAAATAGATAATTTGAATAGTTGTATAAACTGAATTTGGAGTTAAAAATATTCCAACAACAAAAAGAAATTCCAGGTCCAGATGGTTTCACTGGTGAATTCTACAAAACATGTAATTAGGAACATTTCAACTTAATTTGTGTTTCTACTTAATTAAAAAAAACAGAAGAGGAGAAAACAGCTATTTTATGAGGCTAGAATTTCCCCATTGCCAAAAGCAGAAAAAAAAAGCAATATAAGAAAAGGAAGCTACAGACCAATATCCATCAGAAACATATTAGAAAATAAAATCTAGGAATATATAAAAAGGATAATACATAATGACCAAGTGATATTCATTCCAGGAGTGCAAGGCTGATTCAATAAGTTGAAAGTCAATCAATGTAATTTACCATATTAGCAGCCCAAGTGTCCATCAGTTCATGAATGGAAAAAACAGCTATGGTACATTTACACAATGGAATACTGCTTGGCTGTAAAAGAAGAAGAAGAAAATTTTACTCTTTTCTACTTAATTATGCGTTCATTGGTTGACCCTTGTATGTGCCCTGAGCAGGGATCAAACCCACAACCTTAACATATCAGACAATACTCCAACCGGTTGACCTACCTGGCCAGGGCCCTGCTTATGATTTTAATTGGGTACATGAGAGTATCCCGGCTGGGTGTCTCAGGTGGTTACAGCATTGTCCTCGTATGCCAAAGTTGTGGGTTTGATCCCTAGGCAGGTCACATACAAGAAGCAACCAATAAATGCATAAGTAGGTGGAACAACAAATTGATGTTTCTCTCTCTCTCTCTCTCCTTTCCTCTCTCTAAAATCAATAATAAAGTTAAACTGAATGAGGGATTAAAGTTTTAAAGAAATGGACACATGATAGATCAGCTATCATTTTCCTTCTCTTTTGTAATGAGGTGTAGTCATGTAACTAAGTCTGACCAATGGAATGTGAGCAGTAGTGTTTCAAGCATCTTCCAGTTCATACCTTTAAAAGGACATAGAATATGAGGCTGAAATGGGAGCCTTCTTTGAACATGCAAGAAAGGGCAAAATCCCAGAACATGGCGGAACCAATTAGAAGGTGTCTAGGCTTCTGAAACCTTGTGGAACAGAGCAAAACTTCTCTCTCTGCTATGTGCGCCTCTGTTCTTTAATCTCTGTTAAACAACTGAAAAAATATCCTAACAAAAGCAAGGACCCAGTGTTCCTGTCTTACTTTCCAAATGCAGAAAAGTTTACAGAATTGAGGACATGACCATGCCTAACTGCCCCAGTTCTTCCCGTCTTGATCACACTCTTCTGACATATTTAACCCCAAGCCTACTCCCACCCTTATTTCTTTCCTTTTCTCAACTTACTCCTGTTCTCCATTCTCTTCCAGCTCCTGGCTTTATATTGAATTCATTTGTGTTTGTAGCATTCTTTTGTCTTTGTAACATTATATTCATTTCCAATTGGTTACAAAAGCAAACATAGGGATAATGAAAGTTTAAAGGGCTACAGTGAAGGTCCAGGTAAGCAGTTTGCAACAGCCACGAACAATCAGTCGGCAGGTTGCTTTTTTTTACTGTGACATTTCTCCTTTTGCATATTTCACAAAATATGCACAGTCTCAATACATCACAGTCTAGAGAGACAATGTGTCTTGAATGCTCTCAATGCTATTTTTTATTCCTGTTAGAATAGTTAAAATGTAGCTGCTTGATTTGTGTAATAGTCAGCCAAACCTCAGCAACCATTTACAAAGTGTTTATGAAGTGTTTATAAAACATTGATTATTTTCATCTTTACTTATGGAAATTAACTTTTATAAAACAAAGAAAGCAAAATTCCACTGTGTGTAGTAGCACAAACAACCTAAATGATATATCAGTCTGTACTTGTAGGCACTAATTTTCATTCATTATTAGTTAAATAAAATTGCATTCCAAGTGTTTATCCTCCAGTGATTTGGTGAAGACAGATTCTCATTTTTTAAAATAAAAACATGCTAATAAACACTTTCTGCAATTTTATTGACTTTCTTTTTTTTACCTTATTTATTTATTTATTTTTAGAGAGAGAGAAAGGGAGGGAGAAAGAGAGAGAGAGAAACATCAATGTGTGGTTGCCTCTCCCACACCCCCTACTGGGGACCTGGCCCACAACCCAGGCATGTGCCCTGACTGGGAATCGAACCAGCGACCCTTTGGTTCACAGGCCCACACTCAATCCACTGAGCCACACAAGCCAGGACAATTTTATTGATTTTCATCTTTGCTTTTTTTTTTTAACTCTTAGGAATCTTTCTACTTGAATTGTGTCTTTATTTACATTACTGTACTTTATCATACCATAAGACTTTCCTCTTCCAAAGTTACATAGCTAGCATCAAACTTGATAAGCATAAACATGAAATTTACACAGACTATTTTAAATGTACTTATTTGAAAGATATTTTAATATTGTAAATTTCCAGTAATAATTTAACATGTGATGCTTCCTTTTTATACTGTTTGTGAAAGAAGATCAATCCAATAATATTTATATCTCAACTTGTAACCCTTGTAAATTTATAAGCAGTGGTTTCTATTGGAATCCTTTGCTAGTTCACTGAAAAAAATAAATTTGCTCCACAGTTTAATTTTAGTAAAAAGCATCAACTCTGTATATTTTTTTTACTTGCTCACATGAGGGAAGATGATAAAAATGGTTACCATTTATCGGGTGCTTATGATGCACCAGACGTTCTGTTAGGCCCTTTACACACATCGCTTTGTATCGTTTCCACAAGAACCACACCCTGTGTGGTAGATATTTTATCTCCACTTTACAACCGAGGAAACTAAGTATCAGAGAGAACTAAGCAAATTGTTCAAATTATCCAATGAGGATGTGTCTTAGCTGAGGCCCAAATTCTTCTTTTAATCATTTCAGGAGCATCACCGCATGGCAGAATGCCAAAACATCTGAGTGGGGGGGGGGGGAATTAGTCATTACCTACTGGTTACTTGGTATCAGATAGACTTTCAGTTGTACTGAACTCAACAAGGTCTTTATTGAAGTCCCTTCCTCTTGGTTTCTTATGTGGCTAAAAATCCAAGGAGAATTGGTTGAATTCTGTCAGCTCTCAAGTTTCCAAGTTTCCGTTTGGAAGCATGTAACTTTTATACAAAAAGAGTTCTTAAAAATCTCAATTATATGATTAAGTGGCAATCACATTCATACATATATGTGCAAAGATATGGTAATAAGGGAAGAGAAATAATTGTAGTAGTAATCAAATAAAAATACAATAATTAAACATTAGGGTAGTAATATTGGAATTAGAAATTGTAGAAGTTGGAATGCGCAAGTTAAAATGAAATTTCTCTCTTTAATTAAGAAGTAATATTTTTATATTACCTTAAAGTATTAGGGGAAAAGCCATTTCATGAAGCTTTCCTTCCCCATGGCAGTCTATCCTGCAGAAGCCTAGTGAACTTTCACAGATGGTAGCTTAGTTTCTTTTAACTTTAGGTTTATAACCCAAGAAGAATTCTCCAGGCCTTAAGTAGTTTACTATAATGGACAAGAAATTCTATTGGAAGATAATCTCGGAAAAAAGTAAAAAATTTAAATTTAAAAACTTATATGAATGGATCTTTGTGAACCAATATTTAGAGTATTCTTTTAGTAGTCTAGAAACTGTACACTAGTCATCTGTTGTCCAAAGGTACTTATATTTTTTGCTGTGTTTCCTACTAATATCAAAAAAGAATATGCAATGACAACTGAAAATATTTCACACCTAAGAAAGATATCTTACTGAAAGGAATAGTCATAGATAGGGTAAAAATAAAATAATCATAAATATTTTGCTGAGAGTTTCAAATAGAATACTCATAGACAGCTCATGATAAACACATAAAAAAATGCATCCGTAGTGTGTAATCCAAACACGCCTCTCAGGTCTCTCTTGATTGACCCTAAATAAAAGTCTCACTTCAGGTGACAAAAAAAGGTCCATTAATGTTGCTCATGCATTTCAGCATAAAAATGGAATGGAATCATTGACTACAGGTAGAAATGTGCAAAACTACTCAAGATAAATATGCTGCTTGGAGGCTGTACATTTACTCCACTTTTGTCTGCCAGCTTGATTTTTGAATTGGGCACTCATGGATAAAAGGTATGTGATCTGAAAAAATAGTGTGTGTCTTTTAAAAGTCAGTGTCATGTAATGTCATTCCTCTTGGCAAAATTTATGTTACATGGTACTAGACCATGGGCTGAGCTAATGTAACATGATGCATTAAAAACTGCACATGATGATTGCAATATGTGTCAGAACAATGAATTGTTATATCAGATACCTGTTCAGCTGTAAATAGGGCCCTCTGTAAGTCAGTGGCAAAAGGATTACATTCTCTTGATGCTTGTATAGAACTCCTATTGTCTAAAGTATGCACCTATCCACCATCCTTACTCTGTGACCTGTGGCCATTTAAGTTGTATGTTTAATACGCTCGTACAATGAGAACACAGCACATTATGAAAGCCACAACTGGAGATATTTTTGTTTTCGTAGGCATCTTTCTTTGAAAGATCCAATAGCTATATCTTCTCCTCAATGAAGAGACATACTTATGAAGCTCTAATAGAGTTTCATAGAAAACCCTTTGGGATGCTAATAACAGAAATCTTATAAACAGTAACTTAAATACCTAAGGCTACGTTTTGTTTTGTTTTTTTCACATAAGATGACTAGAGATAGACAGCTGCTGGTTTTGGTTGAGCAGTTAAGTGATCAGGACTAGCGTCTCTGAAATGTTTGTCTTTCCCTCATGGATGAAAGATGGATATTTTTCACTCCATTTATTCCATCTACTTTCATGGAAGAAGTGGGAAGGGGCAGTTCCCTGTATTTGTCCCTTTTATCAAGAAATTCAAAGCATTGTCAGGAACCACCTACATATTTCCACCTTTATCCATTTGCCCAGAATTGTGCACCTGGCCACCTCCAGCTTCAAGGGAGGTTGAGGAAGTAGGCCCTGCAATGGAAGCAGGTATGGAGGAGGGTTGGGGGAATGAATGTTGGGTAAGCCAGTTAACAGTGTCTACCATAGATGCCACTAACAGTTTACAGAGTCTGGGGGAAATTTTAAACAGTGATAAATTCTTACGGTAAAAAAGTTAGTGACTTCTGCCTCAGTAGGCATGGCCCATATAGTACACCCCTCTTAGAGTCCACCAGGTATATCAGCATCATTGGATCTGTGTGGTCAGATGCCCTGAGTCAGGGAAGCCTGCTCTGCAGCCTAGACCTGATGCAGAGCGCATTCTTGCTCTGTGCCCCACCGAAAGCTAACAGTCTTCTAAATCCCTTGATTAATGAGTCAGAACATTATTCCCAAATGCAGTATATTACTATTCCACTTATTTGGGAAGTGATTCTGGAGGCCAGGAGTGAGGAATGGATAAATGAGACAGGGAAAGAAGAAAAGTAAATGCAAGCGTGGATTATTGAGTTCGCCATTGCTACAGGTGATTGACTGATGCTTGATTCCATGGGACCACCTGAAGAGCCTCACAAAATGTGTCTCATAACTGCCTGCTTCCTGGAGAATGAAAGGGTGGAGCATTTATCCACAGGCTCCTGTTCACTCACACTACTGGGTTGTGCATGTGTGTGTGCTGAGCAGTTTCCTGCGCCTGTCTCCTGTCTTGGGGGGACTCATGGCCCAGGTGGCACTCATGCAATGCTGGTCAAAGCCCAAGTTCAATGGCGGCGGGGGGGGGGGGGCTACTGCAGTGGCTCCAGTAAAAGAGAAAGCCAAGAGAATTTGCAAAGAAGTAGAAACGGCGGGGAAGAAAGGGGTCTTCTGAATCTCTTCAGAAGAGGTGTATTTCCTAATGATGAAGGAAATATTTCAAGTCTTTCCAACACCTAGTGGTAATTACCAGAGAGATTTCAAAAAATATGTTCTTATCAACAGTATTTCTTGATTTAAATAGTCTTTCCAGGGGTGTCTTTTCCAATTGGCCATCTAGTTTTATTAAAACAGAAGTACAACATTAGAGCAACATACTGGAATACAACAGGTAAGTCTCATGCCATGCTGACTTACCTTCGAATTCCATCCCAGAGACTAAAAGCATGACTAGTCTTTTGTTTTCGTCAAAATTAGAAATCTATCTCAGTGCTGTATTGGACTTTCCTTAACTCAGCAAATGCATACTGTGCATCCATTAGGCACTGGGCATGAGCTCGGTGCCGAGCAGACAAGGATGAACATACTGTGGTCTCTCATCTTGAGGAGCTTGCGGTCGATGGGCGAAGAGCCGCATGAAGAGAAGGTGACACTGAGTTCATAGCCCTAAAAGTGTGTGGGAAAAACAACTTGTATTTGTAATGGAATATGCAGTATTCTTTAATAAAGTAGTACCCAAACACTCCAAAATTAGCAGTGGAAGAACTGCCATTCGGGGGGGAGATGGCTGGACTTTCCTCTTCTTCTGCTGGATTTCCCCCAGGCCTGGGGATCACTTCAACCCTCAACCTCAAGTGTTGATTAACTTATCTGTTATAGAGTTCCCTACACATTCTTTCCTATAGTTTGACCAAGACCCAAGCTGGAATATTTATTAAGAGCTCAATTAAGATTTAGGGATAAGGGGACAAAGGAGTGGCAAACAGTGAAAAATGCATCTTACATAGTTTCTGTTTCAAGTGCCCTATGTCAGCACTATCTCTCCTATGGTTAGTACTTTCTCATGGTTAGTACTCCTATGATTGGTCCTCTAGTAACAAAAAAGTACCTCCAGTGGGTCTACCTCTTTACAATTCAGACCCCAAGGAGCAGGGCCTGGGGAAAGATGGTGGAGGGGAATTTCAGATTATTTTAGTAGCCCGCTTGCTGGAATGGGAAGGTTCTGTGACACTATTAAATGGAAAAAAGAGTTTTAAAGCAGCATTCCTTCATTCATGCAACTAATATTTATTGAGTACCTATGATGGGCCAGGCATTGCTACATGCTGGGATACAGTGGTGAGTAAGTCCAACACAGGTCCTTGTTAGGTAGAGTTAACAGTCAAACATGAATTCAGTATGATCTCATTAATTATATCATGTACATTTCTGTATTCCTTTGAATGTGTGTCCTGCTGTGTTCTTAGTGTCCTACTTAGGTCCACCTTCTCAGATGACTTATTTATTTAATGAACACTTTTGTATGAGGCTTAATAAGCACCAGCACTGTGCTAAGCACTTCAAATATTAACTTATTTCAGCTTTATAACAACCTTATGAGGTAGGTACTTTCATTACTACCACCCATATTTCAGAGATGAAGAAACTGGCACATAAAGAGGTTAGTAACTTGTCCAAGTTTACAGTTAGTAAGAAGCAGAGCTAGGATATGACCCCAGACCATTGGGCCCCAAAGTTAAAGCTCTTTACCCTACTGTAAACTCCTGATCTCCTCTCTCCCATCCTTAGGGGTGGGGGCCAAATTCCATGATCTTAACCCATAGCCCCAAGCATCCAATGTGATGCACACAGACACAAACACACCCTGTCCTTGAGAGCCTGGGCATGCACGGACCTGAGAAGACAGCAGCAGCAGCAGCACAGCTGTTTTGGTCAGTGTGTAACATTTATTTATTAGTGTTTTACAGGAAAGTCGTAGACATAAAATCATTAAAACAGAGAAAATGGGCAAAGGAGTGGAAGTAGAATTGGGAGTTGGGGGAGATAGACATTATTTACAATAGAAAACCTAGGCTGAGGGAAACTCCTGCAAATCAGCCCCAAACTGACCTCTAGGGTTCTGGAAACCAAGGCAGGAAGGGATATAGAGAGTTACATGGCTTTCGTTGCCTGACTAAAGGAACATCCTTGACAGTGACGAGAGCCCTAGCTGCACAATCTTTTGGTTTGTGGGTTCAGCTGCTGTTGTTTCTTTGCCTTATGGGACTGCCCAGTAACTTTATATTAATGAGCATTAATATTAATGAGTATTTTAATTGTAGCATTGTGCTTTGGTGAGTATGCTGGGCTTTTGTTTTGTTTTGATTCCACTCATCCCCCTGCCCCCCAATATTTAATTGCTCTGCTATGTCGCTTGAAATTGTATTTCAGTGTGCCAGCCAGTTGGATGACAATAGTTATTGAATTTAGCAAGTGCTATATACAGAACACAGGTGGAAATTTGGGGAGGAGGATTTATGGAATACAAGATTCTCAATCTAAAGATGCTTATAATCCAACTAGGAGAGTGAGCATGCCCTTGTGAAGGACTCAAACAATAGTTTTTAAAAGAAATATACCACAAATGAAAATTAGTATTGGGTGACTCCAGAGCATCCTGGGAACATTGATCAGGAGGTGGGCAGAGGGGGGGTCCATCATGGCAGACTTTCTCCAGGAGTTGGATTTTGATCCTGATTTAAAATAAGGGTCTTGGACTGGCAGGGCGGAGAGTGTTCCAGAGCTAGGCATGAAAGCCAGAATAAGTACAGCAAGTGTAGGGAAGGGAAAAAGACAGGTAGATGGCTTTGAAGAATGATACCAAGAAAAAAAACAAAAGAAAGGAGACTCTGCCCTGGCTTCCTTAAAGAACGTCATCAGGAAGAGGCTGATGTGGAGGTGCAACCCCTTTTGTGCAAGAGACACGTTTTTTGAACATTTAAAACAACGGTTGAAAGTTATTGAGCATCTATTGTGTGTCAGGCATGAGCTTTAATGTTCATACCTACTCTGTAAATTGGGCATTATTGTTTCCGTTTTGCATACAAGGCAATGGGCTCAGCAGGGAGGTTTAATTCACATGTCCAATGTCCTCCAGCTATCAAAGGACGGAGCCCTGAGTGCCCGTTGGTCTGACCCCAAGGCCTAAGCTTTTGTGTGCTACACACATTTTCATAAGTTGAATATTTAAGATACACCCTAGGTGATTATTTGAAAAAGTCATTTTCTTTGTGAAGTGCATCTCTACATTTTTTTTGGGGGGGGGCGCAGTGGTCTGAGGTAGAAGGTGGGGATTTTCTTGACTGCATGCATGATGACAGTTTATTTTATTAAAGAGACATCGCTTTGGCCCATTTGACACCAGATAATGACACCGAAAAAATACCTTTAATTCGATTTTTAGGTCACTCTATCCGTTAAGCAGATTTGCACAAACAGTGTCATCGCCAAACCAGTCTATCTGGGAGATAACTAAAGTTTCCCAACACGCCCAGGCTGTGGCGACTGGGAAAAGTATAACTTGTGTTCACACTAAATTGACAGCTGTTCAGGCACTGAAAGGAGGGCTAAGAGACTATGACAGGTTCCGCGAGGAGAGAACTAGGTGGCCTCCGGGAACAGTGGGCCGGAAGATAGAGCAGTCTCGGACCCGCGGCCTCCGCCCCCGGGGTGTGGCAGGGGAGCCTGGGCTGCGCCAGGGTGTGCGCATGCGCGCGGGCCGCGGTGGTTACGCCGACGACTCCGCCTCCTCCGCCGTTAGCCGCACGGTTACCCCGGCTCTCCGCCCCTCCTTGCCGCGGCGCTCGAGGGACTATGGCCGATCCTCGCGTGAGGCAAATCAAGATCAAAACCGGCGTGGTGAAGCGGTAAGGAGCCACGAACGGCGCAGCCGCTAGCTCCTCCTCTCCCTCGCCTCCCGGCGGCCGGAGAGGCCGGGCGGAGCGCAGGCCCGAGGCGGGCCTGGGACTCCAGGCCTCACGTAGAGCTGGGCGGCCAGCGGAGGCCATGCTGGGACAGCGCGGGGCGCGCTGGTGCCGCAGCGCGCGGGCCGGGGCACGCCCCTCCCGTTGCCACTGCGCTCGAAATGCCACTCGTGGAGCGGCAAGGGTCGGCGGCAGCCCCTGCCCTCCAGCGCCCGCGGTTTGGGAGCTGGAGGGGCGGCGGCCGCGGTCGGGAGGTCGGGCCGGGCTTTCGTGGTACCTGCTGTGTGCGCGCGTCCCGGATCTCCCCGCCAACCCGACTGGAGGGAGGCGGCCTTGGGGGGCTCGCGAGCCCGGTCGGAAGTTTCGGGGGGATGCCGAGAGCCCGGTCCTCATAAGAAAAAAATGAGACCTTGTTGTTGCCGGGTGATCTAACGTGGTAGGCGGGACTCGCAGTCCGTGAGAACTGGGGCGTGAACTTCCAGCACTCAAGCCAAACTTCTGTGGCCTAACTGTCTCCACTCCGCTTCCCGACCCTCGCCCCAGACCTGGTGGGTTGCTGTTTAAATAACTGCTCTCCGGAACCCGGCCCTGTAATCGCCCCTTAATTCCAGACTGCTGTTAGTCACTTTCATGCTTATTAGAATTTCAGACCCAAGGTCAAACTTTTTGATGAAGAGTTCCAGGAGAAAAGTTAAACAGACTTATGAAGAAGCTGGTTATTTTTCAGTAGAAGTGACTCATCCTAGCCAGCTGGCTTTTTCATCTTTGCCCACCTTTAGTCCCCCTTTTAACATACTGTGTGAAGGACAAGGCAAAGAAGAGAATAAATTCACTTTTTCAGGTATTGCCCCGGAGGCTTAGCGCAGCATTGCACTGTGCTTTCCTAGAACCTTTCAGTATTATGAAGGCAGGAAGGAAAACGGTATGAGTACTGGTTAAATGCACAGCCTCTTCTGAAGTGAGACTGCTTGGGTTCAAATCTTAATTCTGCCATTTATTATATGTTGTTGAATATATTACTTTGCACCGTTTTTTATAAATGGAGAAAGTACCTACCTCCTGTAAATGTTGCAAGAAGTGCTTGCTATGCATAATCTGCATACTGTTTAACATAGTATGTGGCCGATAGCAAGTGGCTAGTAAATATTAACTAATAATATTGTTTGTTTTCCCGTTTTACAGATGAGAAACTGAGGTTTAATGACGTTAAAATAGAAGAATCAAACTTTTCTAAGACAACAGTACTAGTTAGTGTCAGAGCAAGGGAAAGCAAGATTTCTGATATACAACTTTCTATTTTAAGTACAACGTCTTAAAAAAGTATTTAAAAATGAATGATAATAGGAGAATTGACATATAAATTAATTTTTTTCGATTACAGTTTGAAATATACAATTGAAAATGTAAATGATTTGCATTGTTACTCGCCCCAGAGTTCTGTTTGTTCACTTTGGAAGACTTTGGTTATTTCATTTTAGTAAGTCTGTTTAGTAGAAGTACCTGGCTGTAATGAGAAATGACTTTTAATGGTAGATTTCCATTAACTACCCTCATGACCTTGTCATTTCTCGTCCTAATGATCTATACTAGTTTATGAAGTTACTCAGTTCAAGTAGTTAGTTATATGCTTACAATATATATTCTAGAGAAAACAAACTCATTTAGATCATTAATAAGCCCATATTTTAGGCTTTCAAAAATTTCCAAGTACTATGGAAACTGCTTGGAAATAAAGTTTAGCTTTCAGCTTATTTCAATAATTATCGAGTTTTAATTTAGTAAGTTTAGTCATTTTTGTGAAACGCTCCTAATTTACTGTATCTCAGATTATTTATAAATTAATGGAAATGTCTATCATATATTTTTCATGGCTTTTCTAGGTTGACATTTTGGTGTAGAGTTCCCCATATGTACCAAAATGAGATTATTTTTAAACCTAAAAGATCTACTTTAGCTGTTCATTACACATATTTTACTTTGGTAGATAACCATCTAAATCTGAAAATATTGTTTCTCTTTCTCTCATTCTTTCGGATTTTTCTCCTGAAATTTATTCGAACTCTTTGCATCTTCTGCCCTAGTATCCTGTTTTTAAAATTCTCCATTTGACCTTGGCAAAGAAAAAAATAGATGAGCCAGATATAGCAACATATTAATGATTGCTGGGGCAGAATGATCATGGGGCTTCATTATAGTCTCTATATTTTTAAAATTTTTCATAATAAAAGGCTTTTAAAAGAATGTATTTTTCTCCCCTCTCCAAATTTAGTTTCAAAGATTTCTTGATTGGTTTCATGATTTAGATGGGGTCTTGGTTTTGTGAACAGGATTCTGTTCATTGGTTTCTTAAAGCAATGGTCTAAAATCCAATTTCTGTTCTCATTACCTTTTTTTTCTCGTCAGATGCTCATTTCCCATAGTTCCATTTCTCTTCAGAAGTCACAACTTTTATTTGGAAGAAGAGATTTAAAGTCATCATTCACACCCCTGAGTCCTGTTTTCTCTTGGAATTGAGAGCCACTAGAAATATATTCTAGGTATTTGGGTAGTGTATACTAGGGAGCGTGCATTCTTAGAGTTTAGTGTCTAATTAAATCTGCTAGAATCCTTCAGGTGATCCAGAATCGCCCTTTAGTGGGTTTTAGGAGGAAATCTGGGCAGGCAGGTGGAATGTTACAGGAGTATGGGAATAGGCAGTAAATAGATGGTGGTTTGGCATTAGGGAGCCCGAACAATGCCTGGAAGATGAGTGTTTCAGCATGTTGGCAAAATGGTGAAGGCAGTCTAGTGAATGGCAGCCATGTTGGAAATGGAAGTAGAAATAAATGTCAAGGGCATCATTTTAGGCCCTAGTCTTGGAGAAACTTTGTTTCCTTGCCTGGTAACAAAGGCAAAATACCTGATTTTTGAAAATGGATTTTAAGAGAGACTGGATTAAGAAAGGGTACAATTACTAGTAATGGCTTATAAAGTGAGAATTGGACAAGAATGAATCTGACTTTGCCCTGAGCCTCTGACTCCTAAGATTCCTTAAATATCCTCTTGCCAGCAACAGGACTGTTTTCCAGGACTAATTCTGGCTGTGAAACTAGAGAGATGTGTGCACTACAGGCTGGATGGGTAGTTATGCTAAATTTCTTCTAGCAGCAGCTTTGTTGACATGTGACGCACTGTTACTGGGTATTATTAGTTGGTAGGTTTGGGTCTGGCAGGCTCTTTTTAAAGATTTGGAGCCATGTTCCAGGAAGATTGCTGGGCCTGGAGACTATTTGCTGATAGTATAACTGTAAATTCAGTGTTGTAGCTTACTTAAGTTAAAATTTAAATGCACCCTGTGAATTATGAACCCATGCCAGAGTAGTTTTTTTTTCTGGTATTAATTTTTAAGTAGTGATTTGGAAAATAATTTTCACTAAAGTAGAAAATATAAGATTGATATTTTAAATGTTCATAAGGTCTTTCAACCAAATAACATGTTCACAATAAGATTCCAAATACAATTTGTGTTGGTAAGTTTGTTTTTTTTTTTACCAGAGTTATGGTATATTCAAGAAATTCTACAAGTTGTAGAACAAAATGTTTTCATCTATTTAACATAAAAGTTTATTTAATCACTTTAAAGGCAAAGTATTTTCAATAAAGCCTGCTAAATTAGCCCACTAGTGAGTGAATTAATTGATTAAAAATACTTTCTTAAATATATCTTTTTGTAACCATTTTAGATTGGTATTGGCTTAAAATCCAATGCAAACAAAGAATGTTAGGGCATTGCAAATAGCACTGACTTTGGCCCATAGTTTCCCCCTGATTAAATGAAAGTGACACCAGTAGATTAGAAAGAGACTAGGACAATTCACACTGCAATTGTGTTAGTTTAACTTTAACAATCTTTTAACACTCTTGTTTAAATGTAGCTGACATACCATAATTACAAATCTACAAGCCTTGATTATAGAATTTTACATCATGAATCTGTGGGGAAATTGTATTGATTTTTTTTAAATAAAGGAAGTGCCTTTCCTAAACTGTGGCATCTTCCCAAGTTTGTTTATACCTTTACCACTGCTATAGAATTGTTTATGATTTATATGTCATATATATACATACACCTATGTCCACACTGTGTACAGAAGATATAAAAATAACAGTAAGTAAAAGCTCCATGTTATTTGTTCAGTCTATATATTCATATGTTTATGTCATACTGATATACATTTTTATATATAGTAAATATATGCATATATTATACTGACATAAAAGCGAAACATACTAATGATATGTATAGTTAAGCAGACATAGAAATATCATTTTTTTACTTTGGTTTTAGCTGTTTATACACTTCTCATATTTAATAATGGGTAGAAGTATGGTGGATAGTATCTGGGAGAGGTTAAGGACATAGCCGTGTAAATTATTCCTGTAAGCTTTTGTTATTTTCTTTTTTCTTTTCCTACATCATATTTTTTTGAGTTAAAGCCAAAATGGCCAACTTCCTACCTTCATATTTAGCCAACTCCTTTGGAATTTCTGTAATATATCCAGTTCTGCAAAGTGATAGTCAAAGGCAGTGTCAAAATGGATTACAGGTGGTTAGCTCTTCACCACTTCTGCCAACTACTTGGCAAGCAGTGACTCTTAGGAGCTACACAGCTGGCAACCAGCTGTCTCTTCAAGCTGGAAAGGCAGGAAGCTAAGGCCATTCATGACCATGGTTTTTCCAACATGAACTGTATTATTCTGCAAGTTGAATGCGGGAATGAAAGGTCTTTTGACTCCTCTGTGTGAACTGTGAATGTGTTCTGGGTTTTCATTGCATTTTTTTGTTTGGTAGGAAATTTTGAAAATTTGTAGTAAGCAAATGTGAAAAATTTTGTTACTAATAGGAGTTCAGAACCCTTAGACTATAAATGCTTGAATGTGTGATCTCTTCCACTTCCAGCAATACATTTATAGAAGAACATAATTTCTATCGTGATGTTGTTTTATGTGCCCAAGTAGATGTTATTTTTAAATAACATCACAGATTTGAATGATCTCAGATCATTTATTTATTAGGTATATTTGAAGTGCTTCTGTCTGAGTCCATTTCTCTCTTTTTCTCCCTTTTTATCTTTAAGTAATTATTTTGAATTTGGTCTTTATCATGCCCGTGCACATTTAAAATTTTTAAATTTATATGTAGATACATATAAACCATATTATAGTATCGTTCTGCTCACTTAACAACTTTGTGTAAAGATAGATAGACACACACACACACAGGGAATTGGTTATATCAGTTGTCTCCTGAGAGAGAAGCTGTGTAACTGGAGGATAGGGATGGAGGAAATTCTCGTAATTTTGAATCATGTGTTACCTATAGGAACATTTCTAGCATTTTTTGTGCATGTTATTGTTTTTGAGATTTATTCATGTTAAAACATATAGCTGTAGGTCATTCTCTTTTTTTTTACTTTATTGTTGAATGATACTTAGTTTTACTTTTTTTCCATTCAGTTCTTTTTGTTTTTATAAATGATGCTACCATCAACTTTGTTAAATATGGCTTCTAGTGCACATAAGTAAAGGTTAGTGTAAGGCAGAATTTCCCAAGCAGTGAGCCCTGAAGGGATTACAGGTGTGTGGAGGTATAGCTCTCTTTAACTTTCAGGATGGCCACATATGGCCAAGAACAGCCATGGGATATGTGGATGAAGAGCCTTTCAGACAGAAGAAACAGTAAATACAAAGGCTTGTAAAAGAAAACAAGGTTGGCCAGTTTGAGGAGCAGCACCAAGTGAGAGAAGAGGAGCCACTCTGCAAAGTAGGAGAAAGAAGGTCTAGACCTTATAGGACCTAGTGTGTAAGGACTTGAGATTCAGGTGTCAGATCAGATGTCACCACCTCTGTAAGTTTCCTAGCTGTCTCCAAAGTTAGTGCTCCCCTCGCTGTGTTCTTAAAGAACTTTGTAGTTTTCACTGAGACAGTACTAAATATACATTTAAGCTGTCTGTTCTATCCACTATACTGTAGGGTTCGAAAGTGTGGTTTAGAGATCCCTTGGAGTCCCTGGTACCTTTTCAGGGTATCTGCAAGTTCAAAGTTTCATAGAAATACCGTGACATTATTTGCCTTTTTCACTTTCACTTGCTCATAATTGTACAATGAAGTTTTACAAATGCCATGTGTTATGTGATATTGGAACAAATTGGATGAAGAAGCAGATATGAGAATTCAGATGCTTTTTGGGAAAATATTATGTTTCATAAAAATAAGTTATTCTTATTGACACGTACATTTATTTCTAGGTGTTTTGATTATATTTAAATCTTTTTAATTATAAAAGTATTTTACATTGTTAAGTTTTAATTTCTAGTACAGTAAATATGAATAGACATAATTCACATAAGCAAAAGCTCCTTGGGTCTTGTGATATATGATTTATGATAAACATGTATTTGATCTTTCTCCCCGTTTTTGGCACAGAGCTACTAAAACCCTTGGAATTTCCTAAGTGAAGACAGAGAGAGATAAAAGGTATATTTTGTTATGCTAATAAGGCAACTTTTGGAAAGCCCCTAGGTTACCAAAGAGAAGGGGCTACTGCCACAGAAACCAAGTGGTTCAAGGATTGGAACTTTTAGTCCCATCCCCTGACCTGTAGGGTAGGGAAAGGCATTAAAGGTTAAATCAGTCACTGCAGCCAATGATTTAATTAACCATGCCTATGTAAATGAAACTGCCATAAAAACCTGAGGATTCGGACAGCTTCCAGCTTGGTGAACCAGAAAGCATTTACTTGCTGCTCTACCAGGCCCCAATTCCAGGGGGACAGAAGCTTCTGCCTAGGACCTCACCCTACATATCTCTTCACCTGGCTGATGATTCGTAGTCTTTAATAGCCTTTGTAATAAACCAGCAATCTAGTGAGTACATTGGTTTTCTGAGTTCTGTGAGCAGCTCTAGCAAATTAATCGAGGTAAAGCAAAAGGTCCTTGGAACCTCTTGAGTTATAGCCTTTGGTCTGAAGAACAGATAACAACTTGAGCTTTCAATTGGCATCTGAAGTAGGGGCAGTCTTATGGGACTGAGCCCTGAACCTGTGGAATTTGATACTAAAGAGTGTAAAGGTGTTTTGAGACCAAAGAGTTTGAGAACCACTACACCATAACAATAATTCTCAAAACTTTATTATATAAGAGTCAACCTGGGTACCTTTAAAAAGACATTTTACCCAGACTGTACCCCTTAAAATTCTAATTCTGTGAGTAAGTATAGGACAGGATCCCAGAATTTGTATGTGTTATAAATATTTGTATGATTCCTTTGTATATGTTCCTCTAACCACACTTTGAGAAGCATTGTACAACTCTGAGCTTCTGGAGTACAAGACTATTTTATGCATGTTTCTACCTATAGTATACTGTATAGTATACAGTAGGTGCTCAGCACTATTGAACGACTGGATGGGTGTTAAGGGTAGAATTGAGATCCAGGTAAAGTTAAGTAGGATGTTTGCTCACTCGGAATGCAGACTTTAAATTGGGATGACTATTAATGACTTTGTTGTGTGAAAAAAAGGAGACAGAGACTTTTTAATTGTTTTTATTTAATTCTAACAGAATGTAAAAGAAATCACTCTAATGTCTTATTTATATTATTAGTGAATGGAGTATTTCACATATATATTTTCCCATAGTGGAGACCCCTGTATAAGTGTTAAAACTATTTTTTAAGATATTTTTATGGAAAAAAAATCCTCAAATATGTACTTGGTTCACCAAATTACACTGAACTTATTTGTAATGAGTTTTTTCCCACAGCTGGGGTGAATATTGCTATAGACTTTTAAAAATCGTTGAACATGGAATTAAAAATAAAGATGGAGGATGTAAAATGTGCTATAAGGAATGGATTCAAATTGTTTCCCCAACAATATTTTCTTTCTTTGGATCTTAGTTGCACAGAATCGAATTAATTTTAATTCTTGGTTTATGCCACATACTCATTATTAATTCATGCATGACCCTCTTTTATTTGTTTTATACCTGTATTTTTTTTACTTTTAAATAATATATTTATAATATGAACACATCACCTAACACAAGAATCAAAATAGTTATAATAATATATCTAATTATGTGCTCCTTTTTTCACCTGAGGTAACTACTATTTTTAATCTTATGCTTCTTATTACTTTGCTTTTTTATTTTCCATAATTTTATCATTTATATATTACTAGGAAGTATATCATTTTGTTATTTTTTAAATCTGTGTAAAGGATATCTTCTGGGACTTACTATTCAATATTGTGTTGGTAAGATTTATCAATGTTTTTACATTTAGATGCAGTACATTTACTTTTGACTGTTGTGTAATATTCCATTGTGTGATAGTCCACAATTTATCCATTCTTCTATCAATAGACATTTGTATTGTTCTTGTTCTTGTTTCTGTGTACATTTTTGTTCCTGTCTTTGATACTGACATATGAGAGTTGTTCTTTTATATTTATTCAGAGATGGAATTTTGAAGCCATAAGATAGGCGAATGTTCTACTTTATCAGGGAATATCAAATTGTTTTCCCAAGAGATTGCACTGTTTTTCATTCTTAACTGCATTGTATGAGAGGTCCTTCATTGATCCACATTTTCTCCAAAGTTTGGTAGGCATCTTAATTTTATTCTAATAATACTGTTTTGTTTACTCTTCATTTTGTAAAAAAATTAAATTATTTTGATTATCTTTTTAAACAAATATCACCACAGATAAAGAGAGGAAATGGGGTTGTGAGGTTCCAGCCCCATAACTACATGCTTAATCACATCCTTCCTCCTTGAAAAATGTTTATGCTTCAGGCAGCCAGGGTTTTTACCTGGTGGGAAGTCTGGTCCTTTGAAAAGGGCAATCATGTCCATTTCCAGGATGGTACATTGAGCGTAGGTTACCTCGGGGATGAAGGGTAGGCCTGCAGGTATAGATCTGGATAGTGGGGTCCTGAATACCCTCTTGCTGCTGGGTGGTAGTTCAGGAGCTGAAGCCAGAGAAGGTGAACAATATTACTTTTCACAATTTATTTTCTACTTACTGATACTATGTTAATTCTCTTTTTTTCCAGTTTTGTTGAGATAGAATTGACATATAACATTGTATTAATTCAAGATGTAGAGCATAGTGATTTGAAATACATATAAATTGCAAAATGATTGCTACAGTAAGTTAACAACAGTCATTTTAAGTTATATCATTTTCTTGTGATAGAACTTTTAATGTTAAATCTCTTGGCAACTTTCAAATATACAATAGAGTATTGTTAACTATAGTCACCCGGCTGTACATTACATCCCCAGAATCTATTTATAACTGGAAGTTTTTACCATTTGGCCCCCTTCTCCTATTTCACATACCTCTTTCCCCACCCCATCCCTTGCCTCTGGAAATGACCAGTGTGTTCTCTTTTTCTGTGAGTTGATTATTTTAGGGATTTTCTTCCTTCCCTTCTAGTCTCATTTTGTGTGTGTATAAGTTCTGTTGCTATAGGCTCAACTCTCGCCCCTTTGTTTCCCTTCATTTTGGTGTTCTCTTCTGGTCCAGTCCTCTAGATCAGCAGTCCCCAACCTTTTTGGTACCAGGGACTGATTTCATGGAAGACATTTTTTTCCACAGATAGGGGGTGGGGGAGGGGTGGCTCTATGGCATGCCACCAGATGCAGCTTAATTGTCACTTGTCACTCACGGACAGGGTTTTGATATGAGTCTGCAAGCAATTGATTTATTATAGTCTCTGTGCAGTCAAACCTCTCTGCTAATGATAATCTGTATTTGCAGCTGCTCCCCAGCACTAACATCACTGCCTCAGCTCTACTTCAAATCTCCAGGGCACTAGATTCTCATAAGGAGTGTGTAACCTAGATCCCTCACATACACAGTTCACTGTAGGGTTCTCGCTTCTATGAGAATCTAATGCTGCTCCTGATCTGACAGGAGGCAGAGCTCAAGCTGTAATGCAAATGATGGGGAGCAGCTGTAAATACAAGTGAAGTTTCTCTCCCTCATCCCCGGCTTACCTCTTGCTGTGCAGTGGCTTCCTAAAAGGCCATGGACCACTAGCGGTCCCCCTGGGGTTGGGGACCCCTGCTTTATATCACAAGTAGAGAAGAATGCTGTCTTCCTTAATTCTTTCCCCTCACTACCCACCTCTTTTTGTATAGCTCAGTGCTATTATTTAATTAGGGTAGATGGGAGAGAAGGAAGAAAGGACAGATGAACCTATTTGCCATGAAATCCCAACTGTTCCAGTCCTGAATCCTACCTCCTAGGAGGTAGAAGAGCCAACACTCCTCTAGCAAGGAATACAATAAATTAAGAGGCATTCTTGGCATCCAGGTTGGAATCCTGATTTTTTTCCTTATTAGAAACATAATTATTCATGGTATACATAGTATTCTGTGGGAAGTATTTCATGCACATTGAAATACTAATACAGGGTTAAATAGGCTTTTGTGAGAAAGCTTGTGAAACTTAACATCAAGTATAACATTTTTCCTGTGGAAAACATGCCTACTGAGATCTCTAAAAACTTGATTATAGTAAACATCTTTGCAGTATAACAGAGTCCCTAATTGAAGAATGCTTGAATTATATTATGTAATAACTTGATTTCATGTTTACTTAAAAATTTTTTAATATATTTTATTGATTATAGTTATCCCATTTTTTCTCTTTATTCCCTTCCATCCTGCACCCCCCTCCCACTACTAGCATTCTCCCACCTTAGTTCCTGTCTGTGGGTTGTACATAGAAATTCTTTGGCTTCTCCATTTCCCAGACTATTCTTAACTTCCCCGGTCCAATCCTCTAGATCAGTGTCTATTTTGTACCTACCATTTATGCTTCTTATTCCCTGTACCTTTTCCTCCATACTATGCCCTACCACTTCCCGCTGATAAACCTCGATGCGATCTTCATTTCTGTGATTCTGTTCCTGTTCTAGTTGTTTGCTTAAAAAATTTTTTTAGGTTCAGTTGTTGATAGTTGTGAGTTTGTTGTCATTTCACTGTTCATAGTTTTGATCATCTTCTTTTTCTCAGATAAGTCTCCTTAACATTTAATATAATAAGGGCTTGGTGATGATGAACTCCTTTAACTTGACCTTATGTGGGAAGCACTTTATCTGCCCTTCCATTCTAAATGATAGCTTTGCTGGATAGAGTAATCTTGGATGTAGGTCCTTGCTTTTCATGACTTGGGATACTTCTTTCTAGCCCCTTGCCTGTAAGGTTTCTTTTGAGAAACCAGCTGATAGTCTTATGGGAACTCTTTGTAGGTAACTCTCTCCTTTTCTCTTGCTGCTTTTAAGGTTCTCTCCTTTTCTTTAATCTTGGGTAACTTAATGATGATGTGCCTTGGTGTGTGCTTCCTTGGGTCCAAATTCTTTGGGACTCTCTGAGCTTCCTATTTCCTTTGCCACATTAGAGAAGTTCTCCTTTATTACTTTTTCAAGTAAGTTTCTTGCTGTTCCTCTTCTCCTTCTGGTACCCCAGTGATTCAGATGTTGGAACATTTAAAGTTGTCCCAGAGGTTCCTCAGCCTCTCCTCATTTTTTTGAATTTTTGTTTGTCACTCCGTTCTGGTTGAATGTTTATTTCTTCCTTCTGGTCCAAATCATTGATTTGTGTCCTGGTTTCCTTCCTGTCACTGTTGGCTCCTTGTATATTTTTCTTTATTTCACTTTGCATAACCTTCACTTTCTGTATTTTGTGACTGAGTTCAATCATTTCTGTGAGTATCCTGATTACCAGTGTTTTGAGCTCTGCATCTGCTAGGTTGGCTGTCTCTTCATTGGTTAGTTCTATTTTTGGAGCTTTGATCTGTTCTTTCATTTCGGCCATATTTTTTGGTCTTAGCACACCTGTTATGTAGTAAGGGGTGGAGTCTTAGGTATTCCCCAGGGCCAGGCAACCCATGTTGCTGCATTGTGGCACTGTATGTGGAGGAGGGATCCGGGAGGGAACAGTGCTATCTGCTCTGCTCTCAGCAGGCTTTCAGTCACTTACCCCACTACCCAGAAGCAAACTGGGCCCTCCTGGTGCTGATTCCTGGGTGAGTGGGTTTGTGTAGGTTCTAGGACCCTGTAGGTCTCTCCAGTGAACTCTCCTGTGAGGCTGGGAGTTTCTCCCTTTGCCTCAATCCCTACAGGTGTTTTCTTTCAGTCATAGGCTTTGAGGCTTTATTTCCCTGCACCAGGTTGTGCAGTGTGTCTTCCTCTCCAGTTTAGTCTTCCAGTTTACCTGCACATGAATGTGGGACTGCCTGGTCCACCAACCGCAGACTTTCTGTGCTTCTTCTCCACCCCAGGTGCCCATCTCCACCCCTCCTACCGGTCTGGATGAATGTTTCTTATTTAACTCCTTGATTGTTGGACTTCCATACAGTTCAGTTTTCTGGCAGTTCTGGTTATGTTTTGTTTTTAAATTTGTTGTCCTTTTTTTGGTTGTGCAAGGAGGCAAAGTGTGTCTACCCACGCCTCCATCTTGGCCAGAAGTCATAATAAGAAATGTCAAAATGAAATGTGACTAATATCATTATGGGCTGAGTAGGGTCAGAAAGAGTTGTGAATGAACAAACTGGGTCTTGAGATGAGCATTGTGTTATGGGTAGTATTTGATATTTAACTAATTTATATGACTTATTGTAGTAAATCATAAGTTAAAAGTATTTATTATGATTTAAGTAAATCATGGAAATTGGGAAAAACTATGGGATTCACTAAAATTTAGAAATAAAATACAGTGTGTTTGGAGGACTCTGCTTTTAGATTATTTTAAAGGCTTATTTTTTCATGAAAGTATTATGGATCTAGGAATTCCTGTTCTTAAAATAAAAAGACACTTTCTGAAAAGATCCCACACAAGAAGAGATGGACAATTGTTTCCCATCCTATGATTATATCCCTAGAAATAATTCTTTTGGGGGGAGAGGGATGTGTTATGTGAAAGATAAGCTAACTTATCTCAAAGCTTATTGGCTATCAAACTTCTTGAGGCTTTAAACCAAATACTTAATTTTTCCCTTCCCTGGGAGCTAAATATGAGGAGGAACCCTAAGCGCCCACTGCTATCTCCTAGCAGTGGAGAAGTCTAAAATTAGTGGAATAGTGGCAGAAATAGTTTAATAAAGACAGCAGGTGAGGGGCTGAAAGTTAGATTTTGCCATTAATTGGTTGGAGAGTTAACTCAAGTAAAAGTGGATGGTAGGACTATATTCATGCCATGGGAAGTCTTGGAGTGCTGTGATTCCTTTTCTGTTTGCGTGACATCTTCTTCAGTAAACTCTTAGAGCAAACAAACAAAATGACCAGGTGGGTGGGCAATATCCTGTGTAGCAGTGGTACTCTCTTCTTGAAGAGTTGGATTTATTTCTGGGCACTGACCTTTTAAAAAGCAATATATCACTTTCCATCCAACAAATGCCTGCCATGGCCAATAATATGTCAGTATGTCCACTTTTGGCTTATAGTACAAAATAAATGAAAGCCAAGGTGGTATATTGTAGAGTGGCATATTCTGTTATACCCTTCATTGGCTTAAGTGGCATATGTGTTTCACATTTGAGAGATACCGGCAAGTTGCCCTCCAAAGAACTTTATTTATTTATAATTCCACTAATGATTTTATGTAATATTTTAACATTCAGTTTAATACCCTTTCGCTGTGGAAAGAATTTAACTTGTGAATGGAAATTCCCAAGTATGTTTAGTTTTTTGGGAAAGTCCTTTCCACATTGTTGAAAACAACAAAAACTGATAGGCATACAGGTATGCTAAACAATTTAAATTAATTTCATTTCTGAATATAGTCAAAAGAACAAAATCTTTTTTTTTTTAAGATTTTATATTTGGAGAGAGGGGAAGGGAGGGAGAAAGAAAGGGAGAGAAATATTGATTGGTTGCCTCTCACACACTTTTAGCTGGGGACCTAGACATGCACCCTGACTGGGAATCAAACTGGCGACCTTTCATTTGCAGGATGATGCCCAACCCACTGAGCCACATCAGTCAGGGCAAAAATCTTGTCCTTTTGAAACACTAAATTATAGAGGTGATGAAGTGCCCCTTTAGAGATGCTCTTTCTTTTGCCATTCTCTCCTTCCCAGTTTCCCTACTTCCTAGCTCTCACCTCCCCAATGGACAAGAGAGGTAGTTAATTTGTAATTTGCTCAGGATTACCCAGCCAATTACTGGTAGAGCCAGAACAGGAAAACTTTCTAAAATTACTACATGATACTATGTGATCTCACAAGTGTGAAATCTTCAGAATTGTTTTTCTGTTCTAATCTATTACACATTTTTAAGTTAGATTTTATTCAGAGTTTGGTCTGTTAGACATAAGAATGTCCAAACCTTTAGAGAATTTTTGTAAGAGTTTATTTTTTTTTTACTTTGTTTTATTTTTTTT